>JAURVB010002325.1:0-12057 GCA_033002965.1 Piper betle | reverse complement strand
GATAATTAGGTAAATAGTAATATATTAAAATGATATATATATATTAAAATTACTTATTAAATGATTATGTTCACTAAAATAGTAATATAATATTGATCAAATAATTAAACAAGTTTATTTTTTATACCTTATCAATTAATTTGGTTATTCGGTTACTGAACCGACCAAAGGTTCGGTTCAATTTTGGTGGTAATTTGATTCGATCGGTTAGGAACCAAACCGACCAAATGCTCACCCTAAGGGGGGGGGGCATAACAGGATCAAAATCACAAGGGCCACATCATTGTTTTCTATATATAGTCATTATATGATGAAGCATCTTAGTGTCCAAAGCAGTAATAGTGGACTGAACAAGTCGGCCATCTCTCTTTTGTCGGGAAACTGGGTAAGCATGCAGTCTCAATCCTCAGCCTCCACTCTCATCTCCTCCCTCATCCTCGTGATCTATGTCTGTCTATCTTATTCGTGGGTCTCTAAATCTTCGAGCTAGCGGAGGATAAACTCATCAGGGTGAGGAGTCTTGCTCATTGTACCAACACCAAACCCAACATGTGACTCGAGAGGGAGGTGGCGCATTGCCATCAATGTAGATCTCCATCCATAATACCGATCCTTGTTTGGCTCTTTGACCGCATATTAGTATGCCAATTGACTAGCTAAAAGAATCAATACCATATGTCGACTCTATACGCTCTAAATATCTAGCCTGAAAAAATGTTATTGATTAGCACATATCTGTTAACCACTCATTTTTTAAAAAAATGCACAAAATGATAATATCATATGACATTACGTAAAAAAACTTTGATATATTAGAATTTGGTAATAAAATCATTACAAAGTATATAATTTAAAAGAATATCCGGCAGAGTCTAACCTGGAAATAGAATACTAGAAAATTTGACCCCATTGATTAATTATGTTAACAACTTTGAGTGAGGCCGGAATGAATAAAGTGAGTATTGTATAGGGTCGTTATGTTAGTTAGGGTGTCAAGGGTAGTATTGTCATTACACACGTTTGAATGTGTATAAAAGGAGGGAAATGAGAGGGATGATGTATCTTTTGAAAATCTATGAATTGAATTGTCTTGGAGAGGAAGCAACTGCTCTTGCTGTTCTTCTTCGTTCTTCTTCTATTCCTATCGATCTGAATTCCGTTTTCTTCCACTTTCGATTTCTCTGTTTGCTCTGTTCTGCTCTGTTTCGATCAAGTCATGGCGCCATCGAAGCAATACAAGCAGCAAGGCAAGGGAAAGGATCTGGTTCTCAGTCCAATTGAACCAGATCCTACCAGACTGGTATCAGAGCTGGAAGAGGGAGGTGGAAATTCGTCGCCGAGATCCACTGAAATGGCGGAAATGAGGAAAGTGCAAGCTCAACTATTATCTGTTTTTTCTGAAATGACTACCAAATTCGACTTGTTACTTAATTCTAGATCTGTAGTTGATGATAAAACTATTAATGGAACAAAAGATCGTGTTGAAGTGAATACTCCTAGGATGTTTTATGATAAGGTTGTTGCAGATCAAGAGAAAACGCAGGTAAGACCATCAATTCAACAAACTGGTGAGAAAAGGTGGAACTCAAGTAGAGCAATGAATGATGGTGGTAGTTCGAATGAGCAAGAGGACTGCCTGAAGGGATCGAAAATGTCGTTTCCTAAGTATGATGGAACTAAGGATCCTATACCATGGATTAGCAGATGTGAGAAGTATTTTAAATTGCATAAGATCAAAGAACATGTAAAGGTGGATTTAGCCAGTTTCCATTTGGAAGATGACGCACAAATCTGGTTTGATATGTTCCAAGAGCAACAAGTGGAGTTTGATTGGAATCAGCTTAAAGGGGCAATGAACCTACAATTTGGACCGACAGAATATGAAGATTTCTATGGGGATTTGACAAGATTGAAGCAAGAGACATCAGTTAAGGACTACACTCTTACATTCAACAGATTAGCTACAAGAGCAGGAAGTATGACGGAAAAACAAAAAATTAGCAGTTACACTTGTGGACTTAAAGATCAGTTACGCCTGGAAGTAAAATCACAGAAACCGACATCATTGCTAGATGCTCAAGGACTTGCCAAACATTTTGAGCAAAAGTTTGTTCGAGATAACAAATACTTGGGAAGAATGTCTAAGTGGAGCAGTGATATCAACATAAATGGAAATAGAAAGAGTGAAATATCCACAAGTGATAATGGAGGAAAGGAGGTTAATAGAAGTCCTTACCATGATAATTTGGGGCAGAGGAAGTTCACGGTAAAACAGCTCCAAGAAAGGAAGGCTCTAGGTCTTTGCTTCAAGTGTGATGAGAAGTACACTGTTGGACATAAGTGCAAAAAATTATTTTGGATTGATGTGGTATCAGAGGAAGAATTATCAGGTGAAGAAGCTAGTGAGGATGAGAATGCTGGAGTGGTGGAAAACACTGCAGTGGCAGCCATATCCTTGAATGCGCTGACTGGAATGTCGACCTTGAACACAATGAGGTTGTTGGGAAGAATTGGTGGACAACAAGTAACTGTCCTCATTGATTCTGGGAGCTCACATAATTTCCTGAACAAGATGGTGGTGCAGAAATTGAACATACCAATTCAGAGTAATGGCAGCATGAAGGTGCAAGTAGCAAATGGAGATCAAATGAGCTGCGTGGGGAAGTGTTTAGGAATCACATTGGATCTATCAGCACACAAGATAGTAACGGATTTTTGTGTTGCAGCTGGAAGAATTCGATGTGGTGTTGGGAATACAGTGGCTGAAAACTTTAGGGTCAATCATGTGGAATTTTGATTCCTTAACAATGACCTTCAAGGAAAATCAAAAGGTTGTTGAACTACAAGGACTGTACATTCCTCGAAGCCAGCTTTGTGACAAAAAGCAAATGTCACGAATAGTCAGGAAAAGAAAACATGGAATACTCATGAGTTTACAGTTGAATGGACTTACTAAATCAGTGCCGCCAGAGAAGGAATTACAGCAGACACAGGTCCATCAGTTAGGCATGATTTTGAATACCTATGAGGTTGTATTCCAAATACCAACGAGGCTACCTCCAAAAAGAAGCCATGATCATCGAATTTCCTTGAAGTCGGGAACTCTGCCAGTAGCTGTAAAACCCTATAGATATCCATATTTCCAGAAAAATGAGCTTGAAGAACAAGTTAGGGATCTGTTGGCCAGGGGAATTATTCAGGCCACCTCAAGTCCTTATTCGTCTCCAGTGCTGTTAGTCAAGAAGAAGGATGGTAGTTGGAGAATGTGCATTGATTACCGAGCTTTGAATAAGGTTACAATTAAAGATAGATTTCCAATTCCCAACATAGACGAGCTGCTGGATGAACTGCATGGTTCCATTTATTTTTCTAAGCTGGACCTGAGATCTGGCTACCATCAAATCAGAATGCATGAGGAGGATGTGCACAAGACTGCATTTCGCACACACCAAGGTCATTACGAATTCAAGGTAATGCCTTTTGGTTTGTCCAATGCTCCATCTACTTTCCAAGCATTGATGAATGAGGTATTTGCTGATTACCTCAGGAAATTCATTCTAGTTTTCTTTGATGACATTCTCATATATAGTAAATCTTGGAAAGAACATTTGGAACATATTAGACAAGCATTGGATAAGCTGTTAGTGCATGAGTTGTACGCAAGGAAGGACAAATGTTATTTCGGGATGAGGAAGATTCAATACTTAGGATATATGATCTCAGAAGAAGGGGTAAGTGTGGATAGGGAAAAAATTATAGCCATCGAGAAATGGCCAGTTCCTCGATCTGTAAAGAGTGTGAGAGGATTTCTAGGTTTAGCTGGATATTACAGGAAGTTTATCAGGAACTTTGGCACCATGGCAGCACCTTTAACTGATCTGCTCAAGAAAAGAAATGCTTTTAATTGGAATCAGTTGACAGTAGACTCTTTCGATCAACTGAAAATTGCTCTCACACAAGCTCCAGTGTTAGCATTGCCTGATTTCTCATTGCCCTTTGTGGTAGAGTGTGATGCTAGTGGGGTAGGCATAGGGGCAGTTATCATGCAAGAGAATAGACCAATTGCCTTTTACAGCAAAAGATTGCATGGCAGGCATCTTCTATTATCCACATATGAAAAAGAAATGATGGCCTTAGTGCTGGCAGTACAAAAATGGAGACATTACTTGTTGGGAAGGTCATTCGTGGTCAAAACTGATCATTCGAGTTTAAAATTTTTATGGGAACAACAAATCCATTCAGTAGCTCAACAGAAATGGTTGACAAAGCTCCTAGGGTATGACTTCACTATAGAGTACAAGCCAGGCAAGGAAAATAAAGTTGCGGATGCACTCTCAAGGCAATTTGAAACAACTCAACCTGTTGAGCATAAGCTGGAGACAGGAACAGCCACACAAGCTACTGGAAGAGATTCACCATCTGAAGGCAAGGAAGTGATGTCGATGGCAGCCATTTCAGAACCTATTCCAAGATGGCTGGACGAAATCAAGGAAGCCTACTCTTCTAGTGGAGCTATTCAGTCATTGATAAGGAAGTGTACTGCTGGGGAGTTATCAGCAAATTGGTCTTTTAGAGAGGGAATTCTTTTTATAAGAATAGACTTTATTTGGATTCGCAAATGCAGTTGGTGCCTATCATTCTCAAGGAGTTCCATGATGGAACACACGAGGGCATTCAAAAAACTCTCAAAAGGTTGAGAGCTATTTTTTACTGGTCGAAAATGGTTCAAGATGTGATAACACATTTGAAAAACTGTGAAGTTTGTCAAAGATTCAAGTCATCCACATTGACACCTGCTGGATTGTTGCAGCCCTTACCAATTCCGAACCAGATTTGGACTGCTGTTTCCATGGATTTTATCACAGGCATGCCGAGAAGTTTAGGGAAGGATACAATTCTGGTGGTGGTAGACAGGTTGTCCAAATACAGCCATTTTGTGGCTCTCACTCACCCCTTCACAGCAAATGACATTGCTCAGATATATTTTGATCACATTTTTAAACTCCATGGCATGCCTACTTCCATAGTTTGTGATCGAGATGTGGTATTTACAAGTCAATTTTGGAATGAACTGTTCAGATTGCAAGGTGTGGCTTTTAATTACAGTTCAGCTTATCATCCACAGACGGATGGACAAACTGAAGTGGTTAATAAAGTTTTGGAGCAGTATTTGAGATGCTTTTCGGGAGATAGACCAGGAACTTGGGTGAGATGGTTGGCTTGGGCAGAATACTGCTACAATACAAGTTTCCAATCTTCAATTCGTATGAGTCCATTTGAAGCAATGTATAACATGCAACCTCCTAGTTTGCTGACCTATGTTCCAGGGACAGCTAAATCAAATGAAGTAGATCAGACATTGCGCAACAGAGATCAATTGTTATTGGAATTAACTGAGAACTTGAAGAATGCTCAAGTGCGTATGAAACACTATCACGATTTGAGAAGAAGAGATGTGGAATTCCAGGTGGGGCAGTCAGTTTTCCTCAAATTGCAGCAATATAGGCAATCATCCTTGCGTTCAAGAAGAATCACCAAATTAGCTGCGAAATTTTATGGACCTTTCGTGATCTCTGAACGAATTGGAGCAGTTTCCTACAGGCTGCAGCTGCCACCTGATTGCAAGTTACATAATGTCTTCCACATTTCCCAGCTCAAAGCTTCAGTAAATGCAGATGTTCCAATTCAGTCTTCAATTCCAGAAATGCTTACAAGTGAAAATTGCAGGTCGGAAAATAATGCACCTGACGAATTGGATCAACCTTGAGGTCAAGGTTTTTTTGGAGGGAGGGATCTGGAATGAATAAAGTGAGTATTGTAAGGGTCGTTATGTTAGTTAGGGTGTCAAGGGTAGTATTGTAATTACACACGTTTGAATGTGTATAAAAGGAGGGAAATGAGAAGGATGATGTATCTTTTGAAAATCTATGAATTGAATTGTCTTGGAGAGGAAGCAACTGCTCTTTGCTGTTCTTCTTCGTTCTTCTTCTTCCTATCCATCTGAATTCTGTTTTTCCCACTTCCGATTTCTCTGTTTGCTCTGTTCTGCTCTGTTTCGATCAATTCATGGTGCCATCGAAGCAATACAAGCAGCAAGGCAAGGGAAAGGATCTGGTTCTCAGTCCAATTGAGCCAGATCCTACCAGAGCTTACTTAATTAATGAAACTACCATCACCATTCTACTATCATACTCCATTGCATATGCATAGAATGTCAAATTGGTTGGTCAATATGAATGCTTAGTGTTTAATTCTTGCACGCTAACCAATACAATCATCATTTGTTTAAGCACAAAGAGACACAAAAGATCACAGTTATCCCCTCTACCTAGTTTGAGCATGGACAAAATAGAAATGAACGGGTGCATGTTTGAGTGGAAGAATAACATCAACACCACCTACAGTAGCATGCTCCATCTCATGTGGAGCTGCTCTTGGTGCTATCCTTTTGTGAAGTGAAGAACATACATAAACTATAATGGCTTAAATTGCAAAGGAACAGCATGGGATATTAAGAAATGGCCAAGGTTCATCCCCACTCCTTTTGCATAAAATGTTTATGGGTATGTACATATACTCCGTGGGAATCAAATCCCCCATCCATATGTCTACTAGAAGATGCATAAGTTGGTCATCCTATTAAGGACGGCATGCATTGTTAGACTCATCCCATAAAGAGGGCGGAAAGAAAAGGCAAACTAACAAATGGTCCAACTATCACCACATGCCTCTTTGATACAAGCCAACACAAGCCATTGACTTGTGAGGAATGGTAGCCAAGCTAGCCAGGCCCAGCTCAAGCTCACAGCATGCCAACAGAGGAAAGGCCAAAATAAAAATAAAGATGGGGATGGCGAATTCCCCTCTAACCAACTTATGTTGATAGAACTCTTGGGCGTGCATGCACCATTGATCATGAAGAGAAAAATTGGTAAGGAATTCTGTTTTCCTCAAGCAGGTAGGTACTAGCTAACAATCCACGGACTATGACTTCCTCTGCAGGCTTCTCTAGCATCAACCAAAATTTTACCAGATCTTCTATTAGTTGCATATTCTAGCCATGCAATTACCAAAGCCTCTGTTTACATGTGATCACCTAAAAGCGCCAAACAAGTACTATCAAAGTGACCATTCATTCTCCAAAAGAAAATGCCCGATACCAAAATGCTCCACTTTGAATTTTATGGAAACCTCAGCAGTTATGAGCAAGAGCCTCCAACTTTGTCCGCCTCACTATATTCCGTCGAGGCAGTTAAATGTTAATAGGAGCAAGTCTACTGGCAATCATAATTCCAGTCAAAAAACCCTTATTAAGAATACATCTGGTGATGCATAAAGCTAGAATTGAAAGCATAGGTTTGCCATAGCAAGGACACTAACATTCCAGTGGTGCTGTACTTCCCTGTTGCATACCTTCATCCATTATAATTGTCATAGTGACCAGCTTGCTCGGAACATTATTGCAGGCAATCGACCTCTATCTGACATGGAATACACCAAACCTGGTTGGAAAGTAAACCTATTACCCATGTTGCAAGTTCAGAAAAGCTTCCATTTGACAAAGATTTTGCTCTGCCCCTGTCATTCCGCCAATCCTGAAACCCCAACCTATCTCATCCTCCGGTGTATCAGACAAAGAAAATGACCACTGCAAGTGTTTTGGATGTGTTCTCTGCCATTCCACCCAGCTATTGATTTTTGAACTCTCATCTATTTCTGATTCAAGCAACAAAGAAATTGAAGAAGCTGAATCGTCGATATTGTTACCAGGAAACTTGAAATTGCCTAAAGGTGCCATAAAAGGTCCAAGCCAAGCCTGCCGAGATTGTGATCCCTGCATTTGGTGAAGACCCACTACGGAAAGCTTTGTTCCTTCTAATAAATGGTATGTGACCTTTCCCATCATTAGACTGAGACCTCAGCCACGACAAAAATCCACCCAAAGAAGCATTGAACCGTGATCCCTTCATGATTAAACCGGCACCACAGTCGTGGATTTGGTCAAATAGAGGAGGCCAGTACGGTGAAAATTGAGTTAAGTGCCCTCCCTGTAAATGAAAAAAATTTTATAAAAGATGCATAAATTGGAGCAGACGACAAAGAATCATTCCAATGAATAATTCCTGCAAACAAGTTGCACATTCTATTACCCTCCCCTTAAGTATTTTTAATTTACATAATCAGAATGCAGAACAGATTAATAAGCATAGCTTTGAGTTTAAATCATTATATTATAGAACCCCAACATGATAATATATGCTAACTATATGTATGAATTATACATCAAAACAACTTTTTCCAAAATTATCACAGCTATGAAGTGTTTACCTGTAGTGGTTTGGAACCCATTTCTATATCTTCAAACCGAGCACCCATTGGCACTGCTACAACAAAAAACGATCATTGACATTTGCCAAGTATGCTAATTTTGATAAAATCAATGAGCTTCCGAAGCCATCCAAAGCAGCCTTCTTCATTCTGATTGCTTGCAAGTTCGGCCACAAAAATGTCTTTTCGCCTCACAATTGTCTCAAAAATGAACTTTGAATGGATACCAGTCCTCATTCTGGCTTCACACAATTGTCTGTCCATCATTGCTATTGCTGTTTAACAGAACCAAAGTGCCACATAGGCGAGTGCCACTTCCAAGCTTCGTTTTCTTTCTGTCCGCACCTACCTTTTTAACTCATTTTATTCATCTTTTTCACTGCAATCAAAACAAATAGAGTATGCATATTGCGACTCAAGTAAACATCAAAACAAAAACAATCTGAATGTCAGACTCAATTCCCCGAAATGTACATACGACGTCAATTATTCTCCAAATAGAGCTCAAATGATCATTCAGATGATAATATCTATTTCACCAGTGTCAAACATTTTCCCTCGTACAACATCAATTTCAATGGTTTCAACAATGGTAGGTGTCACGGGAGTGATTGCAGGGCGCCCAGGGAGCTAGGGTTTGGTGGTTGTTCCTAGTCTTCCCGAGTCCGGAGTAGGCGGTGGATGCTGCCTGTGTGGTGAAACAACTTACTAAGTGCTGATGCGAGTTATGGTTGCAGGCAAGAAGGGGCTGAGGTTGAACGAATGACCGAGACTTGGTGCCGGGAGGTGTAGCAGGTGCGAGCATGGCGCTACATGGTGCCGAGGAAACCTCAAGTTGGCTCGAGGGCAGTTGCGTGACCAGCAGTTGTGGACGAGCAGCGTGCCGAGCATGGGTGGAGCGAGGTCGGTGCAATGACCGAGCGTGCCTGTGTGAAGTGCCAAGCATGTGCGTGATTTGGGTTGAGCGGTGTCGAGACCCATGGTCGGGCGCGATCAGCGTGATCGAGTGGCGCGACGAAGTCTGGTGGCAGCCTAGA
Source organism: Piper betle (assembly GCA_033002965.1). Classification (NCBI taxonomy): domain Eukaryota; kingdom Viridiplantae; phylum Streptophyta; class Magnoliopsida; order Piperales; family Piperaceae; genus Piper; species Piper betle. Next base: position 2,692 of record JAURVB010002325.1, on the reverse strand, counting down.
GCGAGCAGCGCACCGAGCGGGTTCGGTGTGCGCGTGCTGCGGCGTGCCGATGGTTGGGTCGCTCCAACTAGCGGCACTGGCGAGCAGCGCGCGAACGGGCGCGCGAACCCGAACGCGGTGCAGTGTGTGCGCGCGCGTGCGGGCGCGAGTGAGATGGACGAGCGGGCGAGCGTGGGCGCGACCAGGAGCGAGCGGTGCGTGCAGAGGTTGATGCACGAGCGAGCCGACAGCGGTACCGGTATTCAGACATGGTAGCGAGCCAGGTGGGTCGGTGAACCATGTTGCGGTACCAGGGTGCGCACAAGGGGCGAGGACTTGGCACAAGGGGGTTGATCGGGACTTGGCTCAAGGGTCGAACCAGCATGGTGCGACCAAGGAGTGGCATGTTTATCTACATGGTGGATTGCATGCTTATTTGCATGGTGGACGCCAGAACTGCAGATAGAGTTGAGGGAAGATATGGTGAATATATGATCTTCTCAGGGACCAATAGGAGTGCGACGGTGACTCATTGGTGATAAACCTCAAAGTAGCCGTGGAGATAGACTCAAGCGAACCTGGACGTGATGCTAGGAGTGTGGAGGATCTCCAGAGGATATGGATTTATCCAGCAGCAGCCAACTTGGGTATTTGATGAGGACGTCAGAAAATACATAGGGCACGAAGCAATTGTGGAAGCAATTGGCGAATTCCAGAGTACGTGAGTTCTTTGTGGAGGGGAACAACTTGGTCGGGCAAGAAGACTTCAAGGTGCTACTGCAGACTATTCGTGGAGTTCGGATAGGGGCATCTTGGTGGACGACTGCTGTGGTGTTGGTCGTGAGTTGTCTTTAGGATCAGGTGCGTGTCTAGTTTTACAATCCCTGTTTGCATTCGATCGGTGCATGTAATTGAGAGGTTGATCAGGGGATCGACCTAGGGGTTGTAAGTGGGTCTCTTGCAGGGAGGTGAGAGGCTTGGTCGTGGGGTTGCATGTCCACGACCAGCAAGTAGTCAGGGAGGTGATTGCTTGTAAATCCTTTGTTCAAGATTGATAATAGATAAAACAAAGTAGTATCTGCACACCTGCGGAGGCAATTCCGCATTAGTGATTACAACACTAAGTAGTATAATAGATAAAACAAATCAAGTACATTCCATTATTTCCTTATGTTTATTTTAATATGCGGTGGAGCGATTCCGCTATACTCCAAAACAATGCGGAGGAGGTATCCGCTGTGATCCGCACACCCCGGCCGTAGTCTTTTTGTGGGGAGGCTACCACTACCGTCTCCAGTGCCAGTGCCTCACACACCCCGGCCGTAGCCTTTTTGTGGGGAAGCTATCACTGCACTCAGGTGATTGCTACGCCCCGTTTGTGGGGAAGCTTTCACTAACAATTCTAGTGTCAGTGCTTCACACACCCCGGCCGTAGCCTTTTTATGGGGAGGCTATCACTGCACTCAGGTGATTGCTATGCCCCGTTTGTGGGGAAGCTCTCACTGCCAACTCTAGTGCCTGTGCCTCACACACCCCGGCCGTAGCCTTTTTATGGGGAGGCTATCACTGCACTCAGGTGAATGCTATGCCCCGTTTGTGGGGAAGCTCTCACTGCCAATTCTAGTGTCAGTGCCTCACACACCCCGGCCGTAGCCTTTTTATGGGGCGGCTATCACTGCACTCCAGTGCGATGGAGGAATCGCTGTGCCTCACTCACCCCGGCCGTAGCCTTTTTATAGGGCAGCTATCACTACTCCAAAACAATGTCGATGCATTACACAATTTACGCACATAATACGACCCAGTGTCTGACTGAGTTAATTCTTTGACCCCGGTTGCACTCGGTGCATGGTGGTCGAATCTGGGCTCAGGCCGACCAAGGCTACCAACAAGGAAAGTACAATGTTCTACCTATTATACGTACCTGACTTGTAATTTCGTCTGACTGTGACCCGTGAACCCTAATCTGAATGAGGGCATAAAATTATACATTAGTATAATTTTATTTTGCATGAACCTACATATACTATCAATTTTAAATGATGTAATTAGTTCATGTTAGTCTTCATTGCTTATTAAATTTTCAGCAATTCTCATGATAATTAATTATTAATTATCCCCATCCAAATCCCTATTATCTAACTGATAATTTAATTATTAACATGTCCATTTACAAAACAACGAAGAAATCGACAAGAACCCCATGCATAAGACACTGGAGATCTAGCAACTTGGCAGGGCGTCTTCAACAAACCTTGCATGCAAGAATCCTAATGAAAACAAATAAGATGAGGGATGAAATACTTACACAGTAATGGGGAGGTCGCCTGCGACGGAGATGAGGGATGAAATACTCCCTCCTCCTGCATATATATACACTTCAACCATTCCCTCCATTAAATTCTCATACCCCATCATCCCTTGGTATTCCCTAGGTTCAACGAGCCCCTTCATTAAATTCTCACACCCCATCATTCATTGATATTTCCTAGGTTCAACGACCCCTTCATTAAATTCTCACACCCCATCATTCATTCATGAATAGGTATTTTCTAGGTGACCTTAAGTCGAACCATGACCGGTCGACTTGATAACCAACCATATCGGTTCATCCATATTTATTTCATAATATTTAGGTTCGAGTCTTTTACATGAAATAAAGGTTGGGTGGATTCCCGTAATTAGTAGTGTGATTGTCGAATTTGGTAACCAA
>JAURVB010002324.1:0-41625 GCA_033002965.1 Piper betle | reverse complement strand
TAAAAAAAATGGTTAACCAAGTTAAAGATTATAAGCACATCCTCATTAATATATTAGATCTTACCCTAATAGGTATTTTACGTAAGACTAACTAGACTAACTGAACTAACTGGTTACTTGGGGATATTACATTTCACCGACGTCAAGGAAATTTTGTCCTCAAAATTCTTTTAAATGACTTATAAGATTAATTTAAATCTATATCTAGACATACTCACATTATCTAATACAGTCCTGGGTTGGCTCTAATAGCACCTATAATAGCCTAAACCAATCAATGCAAATTGAGGGTTTAGTCATTCTTTAAAAGTAATTAATCAGATTGAAGATTATAAATATATCCTTAGTAATATATTGGATTTAGATGTGAGACTAATTGAACTAATTAGCTAGTTGGGGATATTACCATATGCTTAATGATTTTAGCAATAATGTGGTACTACCATCGCAAGTTGAGCACGCTATTTTTTACAAGGCTTTTGATGGATGTATCATTGGAATATTTTTACTTTAATAATTTTAGACTTATAGTGAGAACTTGAGCATCTAATATGTCACGCATGGAATTTTTTCCTTAATGATATTATATTTTTCATTGTTGTTGTTTTCTTGTTGCACTAAGAATACCTAATTGCCTTATCGAAGTAGCTAACTGTGCCCCAGTGAAAGATGACCTAAAATTATAAGTTGAGAATATTACTTAATTATCTTATTGAAGCACTTAGTGAAATATAAACCGAAGTAGTAAGATTATTATGATTCAACAAAGTATCTTAATAAAATCACTCAAGCACTTTGTGCAATCAGGATGAAATCGAATTTTTCAACATTTCAAGTAGATCAAATAAAAATCAAAGTGGCGATTCATTTTGAGTATATAACAAAAAAGACAGGTTGCTAATGTGCTCTATTTTTTTATCACAATACCCCTATTGGGTGGTGGTGAGGGTGGCAATGGGGTGATGGGCAGGGCGGGGTGAGGGTGATGGGGCGACGGGGTGGCAAGGGAGGCAACGGGGTAGGGCGGGGGCGATGGGGGGAGGAGGGAGGCAACGGGGTGGCGGGCCGAGTCGAGGGGCGATGGGGAGGGGTGGGGCAACAGGGGAGGCGGTTGCTGCGGCAATCTACAAAGGTGAAGGATGGGCGGCGTAGGGGAGAGAGAGGGGGTACAAGAAATAGGAGGTGGCATTCTCGTAATTAAAAGTTGTCTCGACTCCGACTCAAGTAAAAAATAATAACTAACTCCAAATAATTTAAAAAAATCCAAAAAATATGGGAAAATATCATAAAATATAATACACATCGTAACATAAAAATGACAATAGAATAACATGCTCTATAACTAATATCCCACCAATTTTGATTAAGTTAAAATTTTTATATAGGATCGATTTGGACTGATTCAACTGAACCAATTTCTAACCGATTTAGACTGATTTGATCAGATTCAGTGACTCCCTCGAAAAGTGATTTAGACCCGATCTCAATTTTTGCAACTATGGTAGCTGTTGGATTCAACTACACCGATTCTAAATTTGTCTGGTCAACCGATGCTAGATTTTGTTAGGGGCATCTAGCTACCTCCCGCTAGGGCTTGGTTGCCCCAGACAAGCACCAGTAGAGGTGATGCCTATTTTTTAAAAAATTTATTTTTTAAACATGAAATTATTATTTATTTAAACGAAAGTAATCCAACATGCAATTTTGCTATTATAATAAATTTTATTTTTTTATATAATTATATTAATTAAAAGAGCTCGTAAAATAACGTTTGACGGTTACCATTGTTAGAGTAATTTTATTCTAAGCATTTTAAAAAAGAAAATCAACCTTTTTTTAAAATTTTTACTATTCTATAAAGGGTTTTAAATAGTGCTCTATCGCTTTATATTTTGACAAAAACGTTTTCTAGTCTTAATAATTTTATAATAAACATGAAAAATAAGATTGCAATTAGTCATAGTTGGGGAATATATTTCATTAGATCCATCATAAATTTCTAGAATTTTACAATAATAATTTTTTTTTAAAATCATATAGAATCTGGCCCTTTTTTATTTAAACAATTTTACAGTAGGTGACAATCTTAACTCAACTAATTAATATATAATAATATATTTTTGTTATATTTTGAGAAAAAAAATTGACTCTCTATTTATTAATTTAAAAATTAAATATAACTAATAAATAAAATATATACAAATCAGATTTATGCTAGTTATATTTAATAATATATGCAAATTAAATTTATGTAAACCAAAAGTCGTGAAAAATAATAATAAAATACAGCTCAAATAAAAAATAGTGTGCATCGCAAAAGTAAGTGACTAGTTTCTAATATTAATTAAGACTTTTCTAATAAGAAAAGGTATAACTGTAGTGGAATTGAATTTTTAAATACTATTTCTAATTAATATTTCTAAATTCTAAATATTGTTATTAAATAATATTTTTCTGATAAGACTAAAATTGTAAAATACTGACTTACTCAAATGGCAATCTGCGAGCTATCAAATGCCAACAGCAGAAGAATAAAAGGATAAAGCCCAAAAGAAAAGCCGCTATTATTATTAAATAATAAATAATAACTAATCAATAACCCGTAAAATATGTGGGTATGTCGGTGGTATGAATTATATTGAAATTCAAATACAAATTTCTAAGTTACTAAAATCCTCTGGTTAGAATTAAAATTTTTTTCTGTATTATTAATAGCGATTAATGATTTACTTCATTCAATTTATAATTTTTTAATTTCAAATTTATAATCGTTTTCCCCAATTTCATAAAGACTAATGATTTCAAAAGATTTTTTAACGCAAAATATTACAAACATTTGTCATAATCTAAAATTTTAATGTTAAAAATAACATTTACATATTAATTTTTTAATCTAAAAAGTAGATTTAATTATCATATTCTAAAATTTTAATATTAAAAACAAAATATATTTCTCATAGTCTGTGCAACGCACGCACAACATCCTAAGTATATTAGAGAAGATATAGATAGATAATATGGTCGACGATGAACAAATCTCGAGCAAGGTTGGCACTTGAAGTAGTGTTAGTGGAAACCAATCCCAATCTAAATTGTTGACGAGTTTCATAGGCCATGTTAAAATGGCTAAAGTTCTCCTTCATGTTCACCTCGAGCTAATAATCAGAATGTTTTTTGCTCCAATATCACTATCAACAAGTGTGAATGGAGAAGCACTTCCTTTGGTATGAGCCACTTCTTCATCTTATTGATGCTGAGAAGAGCAACCAGGATGCAGATGCATATATTTTTTCGTATACTACAGTAAGATTTGAATGTTCTAGTCACATATGGTCTTCAGCAGAAGGGTCTGAATCCAACTCTGCCCTGTACATCTCTTCAATCATCGGTTTCCAAAGCCGAACACGTGCATTTATAAACCAATTTGTTACCTGAATCAATCAAGGCTACATAAGAAACAACCAAGAAAAATCTGTGAAAAGTTCAAGCCATGGCTTTCGAGAAGTTAGAATACTTTAAGCGGCACTCACTTGCCTCATTTACTTGTATAGAAAACCTACCTGGTTCCTTGTTAAGCCGGTTTGTGACGCCAGCATTAGCTTCTCTGCATCGTTAGGATACCTAAGGCAATGATCATCCACAGTTATCAATGATAAATTTTAGCACTGCGTATTCTCAAAATACATCGGCAAGTTTGGAAGACGTACGGATGGAGAAAGTGCTCAAACAGCCAAGCTCGAAGAATAATGACAGAGTTCTCCGGCAATCCTCTTATTGGCCTCCATGCATGTTGGATGTTGAAATTACCCAACTGATGGATAGCTGTTCTCTTCTGTCGAGAATTTTGATCAACCAAGCTAAGCATTGCTAGCCCACTTCCACTCTTTGATAGATCTTCATTGAGAGTCCTAGCAGCACCTATTTGGACAACTATAGCATTCCTTAGCGCAGCAAAATGCCTTGACATTGCCTGGAGAGCAAGAACTGTGTACGGCTTTGCTGCTTCTGGCCCTGCCACTGAATCAAAAGATGATACCAAAACCTCCATCCGGTGACGATACTGCTCATAGCGATTGTCAAGCTGAAAGTTGGAAATAATACAATTTTTCAGCCAATGCCTTCTAGAAGTTGGTGGTTGTGAAAAAAGATAAAATGAGTGTATTGTTAATATGTATTTTGAGTAAATTTGGTAAATAGTCTATTGTGTGTTCTCCAGTAACAAATGCTCATCTTTGGACTGGTTTCTGTACTACACTTGATAATGCCCAACATTAATTTGTCAACATATTTTTCAGCAAGCAATATCTATTTTTTTTGCTGGCAAAAAACGAAGAACATTATTTATTCTTCCAAAAGATTTTTGTCAATGGCAATTTAAACATTCAATGATTTTTAAAATAACCAGGGAGTTAAGATCAAGTTTCCAATTCAGGTGTTCACTAGTAAGCTTCTCTTCAACAATTTACCAAAACAAAATTTAAAAAAGTGGGTAGCCTTGAATTTGTGGAGGGGTGAACTTGTTAAAAGGACAATGTTTGTGAAGTATGGTATTAATCCGATGAAGCCATAATGAATGCTCCCTCCTATTGTCAATGATAGAGATAAAAGAAAAATACCTCATTTAATAAGATGTTGAGTTTTGCAATTTTGTCCTGAATGTCTTCCTTCTCTGAAAAGAACAGGGCACCACCAGATTGTGATCTTCGTTTCTGATAATTCGGAGACTCTGCACTATGTGACGTTCTTTCCTCTTTTGTTAATTGCATATCTTCATTCAAATCAATTCCCTTGCTGATGCTAACAATGTCCTCAAGCAATTCTTGAGTTGGCTTTAAATACCTTGAGTAACGAACCATGGATGTAAAAGGCCCAGGCTCATCTGGAGCTGATCTATATGGATATTTATGTTCCATTGTTCTACTTCCGCACACTGGAGAATAACTTTCTCCAGAGTCATTTCTACTAAATGCATAACTTCTGTCCACAAGATTCGCTGTTCTGTCTGCTTGTTCAAAGTGCAAGGAAGTAAGTAAATGCTCTGATGGAAAGTGGGTACCTAGAGTTAGGGAAAGTCCTTGCCCATGAAAAATCTCAAAGTCCTTTGGAACTTTTCTCTCGTGATTTGCTGCCCCACAGTGAACAGCATGACTGCTGTCATACACATTGAAATTTCCTGAGGCAGAAGGTTGAGAAAGGTTGACGGATTGGTACATCCGCTCACCTAAGGCATGCACTGTAGGCAAAACACCACTTATTCGATCAAAGTTGCTACTCCTGTCACATTGATACGTGTATACATGATCATCCAAACGAGACATGCTTAGAATGCGCTTCTGTGAATCAACACACCGAACAAACCAAAATACACCAGAGGTACTCTTCTACTCAATAGATTCCCCTGCTATAATTGCAAGAAGGAGGCCACCAAGAAAGCCTGCAGTTTCCAAGTTGACACGGGTAAGAGAAATAGACTATCCTGCGAAGAAAATCAAAAGAAAAGAATTAACAGTATAACATCATCATGATGCAAAGGGAAAACTTTAAAGAAATTCATAATCTCACTTAAAAGGAAATATATGGCAACTCAATAGTCAGCCTTACATGAGACACGTCCATATAACATTTTCTAAATAAACCATATTTTCCAACTATTTCTAACAATCGAAGTTTCAAAAAAAGAAAAAGAAGCAAGAAATTATGCTGCCCATATGAACAGAGTTAGCTCACTATACAGCGGGATAACCGACTCGTCAAAAATTTTTAGACATGCAAAAGAAAAACGAAGAACATTCTGAGTGGACTGAAGCGGGTTTCTTACGCATAAGGGAGCATTAAAAGTGATGAACGACATTTGACATTTCAAGTTAGTTAAACGCAGTCATATAACAAATACTTCATAGAATTCATCACATGAAAAACAATACGCAAGAGATGAGAAACAAAGGAAACGAAACATACATATTATGCACAATATTTACCAGGTGATGAAGGGTAGGCAAGAACACCAGAAATATTGCTCACAATATACAAATACAAAATCAATCTCCACTTCTTCCGCAGACAATGGTTATAACTACAGCTTCATAAGCAGTGCAAGGTCTATCCTATCACTGCTGCTCTCACAGTCCCTGCGCGCAGAAGCCTCAGATGTCATGCATGCACCGTTGTCGCTCCCTCATAGAGAGTCCAAGTCCTACAGTCCCTCAACTCGCTTAACAGCGAATTCTTCACGAGCTAGTTGCAGACCTGGTTCCTGACCAGCATATTAGCTCCTGCAGCAAAACCATTCCAGCTGTTCCTCTTCCAATGAGCATGCAACCGAGAAGACACCAGACGAAAGAACAGTGAAAGCATCACAGGTTAGCTGAGAGAGTGGTCCCCCAGGTTCTCTCTCCGTGCAGCAAAACATCAAACACCCAACATACATATCAAATTCCCAGCTTTAACACAACCCATCGACAATTGCTTTGAAAGCACTCACTGCCATCACTCACACAAGGTTTCAAACTTCACCACGCTTCTCCTCGGTTCCCGCAAGGAAAAGGGTCTCTTTCAGCATGCCCAAACAACAAGCTTTATATCACAAATGCAGTACATATTAGATTGTAATCTACGACGCATGAAACATAACGTTCCTCCACCTTTTTGTACAAGATAATATCTCCGTATTCAGATTACAAGCCATGGGTAGTGTGGTGGGAGATCACAACACGAGAAAGAGAACAAATTTGTGTGGATTGGTGAAGGTAATTGATTGGTTGGGATGATGTAGGGGGAGGATGATTGCATATTCCTGAATGGGTGAGAGAGATCGCTTGTATATAGCTTTAATGGATTCTCTGTAGCAGAGTGGCAGTGTTTTCATATGGGCCCATTAATTGTTTGTCTGGGGTTGTGTTGTCTTTACCGTGTTGATTTGGATGGTGTGCCAGTTTTGGCTTCAACTGAGCTTGGGAGTTGAAAAGCCGTTTTGTGGTGTGGAGATAAAAATGAACAGAAATAATCCTTTTTTTGTAATCATTTGATGATGAAGAAAAAAAATTAAAGGGGAGAACTTTTTAGTTACTTAGAACATTTGGACTCTTATACATGATTGAGTTACTTTAAGCTTGATAAATAATTTATTTTTATGTAAAAGTAACTAATTTATTAATGACTTTTTTATAAAAATAACTTATTTATTTAGCTTAAAATAATTTAACCGTTCGTAAGAACGAAGTTGTTGTACCGTGTCTAAAATATTTCTATTATAATAATATCACCTCGTACTCAAATTTAACAGTACATTAAAATTAAATAGTTTTATTTTTAAGGTAGACAAAATTATTAACCACTTTTACTTTAAAGATCTATGTTGACTTGAGTTGATACTTAAGATTCAATACAGTCTTAATTGTTTCCCAAGCCAAGTTTAGGAGGGTGGTGTTCCCACTCAAATTTCATCATTTATAATTATGTAATTACTATATAGTTTATGCTTCTATGCCTTTCACACCTTTTAAATATCGTTGGGGTTTACCACAAATAAAATTTGGATTCGGCAATAACAAAGATAGAATAATAAGCAAATGAACCATGAAAAACATAAAATCAAAAAATAAAGGAGGCAACAAATATTACGTGGAAAGCCCCAACTCAGTGGGAAAAACTATGGTGCCAATAAACCTAAATTCACTATGGTTATTTTAACAATTACAATTATATAATCTTACAAGAACAAACTCTTAAATATAGATTAAACCAATTACTAATAAGTTGGATGATTAATACAAGAGAAATGGAAACTTTAAAGTCGATGAATGATGACGACGAAAAGATGAGTTGACATTCCAAACAAAAATCCAGACTCTTGATCTTTTACTTAAGACCAAATCATCCATTCACCTTTTTCTCCATTTTGATCTCTCACACAATTTACGCTTCCACACACAAGATGATCTCTCTATCACCTTTCTTTTTTCTTCTTCCTTCTTCTCTCCGTACAAAGAACCTCTTCATGTTTGGGTTAGATATGTCAAAAGAAAAATCCTTTAACTTTCATCTAATGTGCGAACCCGTCCAAAAGATACAAAGCAAAAGACTCTTCTATTTATAAAACTTAAATTTTCTCCCAGTGCATGAGAGGAGGGAACCCAACAAACCTCCCTTTTCAACTCCATGCACCAAACCTAGCTGGCATGGAAAGCTCCCACCATACCTGCTCTACTTCTACAAATCAAATGCTTATCTTTGGTCACTACCTTAGTCATCATATCCGATACATTTTGATTGATGTGAGTCTTGACCAACTCTAATGATTTGCTTTCTAGCACATCTCTCACTTAATGATATTTTACATCAATATACTTATTCCTTTAATGAAAACTATTATTCTTGCTCAAATGTATGACACTTTGATTATCACAATAGACCATATATCTATCTTGCTTTTAGTCAAGCTCATTCAAGAACCTCTTGACCCATGACATCTCCTTATAAGTCTCAGTTGTAGCAATAAATTCGGCCTCCATAGTAGACAAAACAACACACATCTACAACTTTGACTGCCACGACACAACCCCACCAGTGAAAGTGATCACAAACTTCGAAGTTGACCTCTTTCTAACTAAGTCACCGGTCATATCTACATCAGTGTAGCCAACTAACAATGGTTTGTCACTCCCATAGCATAAATATGCCTTGAACGTACCTCTCAAGTACCTCAAATTCCACTTCATAGCTTGTCAATGCTCTCTACCAGGATTTGTAAGATGCCTACTCATCGAACCAATTGCATATGCTATATCTGGTCTAGTACACACCATAGCATACATCAGATTACTGACCACTAAAGTATAAGGAACCTTTTCTGTAAAACCACATTTTTAGGTTAGGGTTTTACCCGATTTTAGTTTCTCCTTGTTCATGTCAGTATTGAGTTGGTTTGAGCAATCTCGAGCCAGACTAATTTTCTGAATATGAGTATGGGGCCTAGATGGCCATATGAGTATGTTATGGAGGTTGAGTATGCCCGACATGCATATGATAGTTTTAGCTATGATAATGTATATAATGAGTTATCAGTGTATACACATGATTTTTATGAGTTAGCCAGGACTTTAGGCCTAGATCTGGGCCATTGCAGCATTTAGTATTCGTTTGTAATTTTTAGGGCATCTCATTGCATGCATCATAGGGATTTCGGACCATCAGATTGTGCCCCTGTGGGCCCAACTTGATTGTGTTTAGGGTTTTCAGGTTCATTTACCCTTCTTTCCTCGATTCTCGCATATCAAGTCAATTTTAGGACTCGAGTCAATTTCGACTTTGGGCGGTCTCGATTCGAGCTTTTTGCTTGTATGTATATTGCATATACCCATAGGTGGGTCCCACTAGACCACAAGTTATGAGACGTTTAGATCGTGCCATGTGGCAAGATCTAAGATGTCCATGTCAACCCTAGTTTTCTCCCATTTATATTTCAAACATTTCCATTGATTTTCAGAGTTACACCCTTTAGCACCGCCGCCGCCACCACTTTAGCTGGCCGCTGGTAAATTTTCACCTAGCCTCTGGCCACCGGATCGGTACGGCCGTGACCACCTCGCGGCCGGCTATCAGTCCATACCCATGATCACCACTAGCGCCGCAGTCACTGCCAGCAACGAGGTTTTTGCTGTCGATTTTCCCCGCCGCCACCACTCGTTTGGGCTGTTTTGGGTGCCGGCAAGTGTCATCCAGCAAAGCCGACCAACCCAACAACTTTCCCTCGTCGAGGCCAACATTTGAGACCACCCATGGCCACTGCCGTGGTCGCAATCGTCGCTGGCGACTTCACCACACCCGGCAGCGATCTACCCCATTTCTTGCTGTTTTCCAGCCAGCTAATGGCCAGACTCCACCGATCGTCACCACCAAGAGCTCCGCCTTGATGCCCCTTGCTAATCCTGATTGGTAGCGACCCCAGCTACTCCACCGTAGGCATTTTTCGGTGACAGGCACTCCGCCCCCTTCTGGCCCATTCACCTGGTTCGCGTTCACCTACGTGAGTTTGCGTCTGCCTGCCCGTGTTTGCATTCACTTGGTCATGCCTGAGTCCTCCAACCATGTCCATGTCCATGTCCATTAGCCTAGCCGACCTAGCCCAATAATTTATTTAACCCATACCATGTTGACATAGCCCAATCCAATCTGGTTTAGCTTATTTTTGGACTATTTTCATCTGTTCTTACACCGTTTTTGGTAATTCAAGAACCTTTATATTAGTTTAGAAGCATATTCACATGATTTAGCATATTTAGATGTTATGATTATTTTTCTTTATGATTTATTTATTTATTTATTCATTATTGTTTATTTTTTATATTTACAAGTTTATCGTATATGATGAATGTTTACATGATTATTTATTATTATTAATATTATATTTACTTATTAATATTAGTCTTATTATGTTTATTAAATTGTATATTTATTTATTTATTTATATTTTTATTTATTTGTATGTTCGCATGTATGTTATTATTTATTTATATTTAATTATGCATTCTTGTATTGTATAACTATGATATTATTATTATTCATGATTAATGAATATTAACTATTTATTTATTTATTGAATAATTATTTAATCATTTATTAATTATTTAATTATTTATGTGTTTACTAACACGAGTGTATGTGTTTGCCTATGTATTTATATAGTATATTTATATTATTATTTTATGATTAGAGTATTGTTTATGTTTATGTATTTATTATTTATCTAATTATCTATGACTACATTTTCTTGTTTTCTTATTTATTTAATATTTATTATTATTATGTCTCAATTTTTATGCCACATGTTTAATTGTAGGTTTGTTAGCACTCTTTTGTTTATTAGGATGTATTGATGATATGAGCATACACCATGACTATTCTTCATATAGAGATAGTAGTATTTTATTTAGTAGTGGGTTTCGATGTAGGTTTGAGAGTTCGAGCTCACCGTAGATGTGTTGGAGTTTGGACCACATATCTGTAGGACTCTCCTTCTCTTCTTGACTCCTTGCATGTCGGTTTAATTGTGTTTTATATGTAGGATAGCATTAGTGGCATTTTATTGCATCCCTCCGATATCGGGCTATTTAGCTTTGTTTTCTACGCATGCTTAATAAAATTACAAGGATGAGATCCCTTGTTCATTTTCGAACTAAAGCTCCAAAAATGTACGATACAAGCCTCTTCCCTAAGTCTATTATATAAGTATGCTTATTTTTTACGGATTTCATGAATAAGAGAATGAGTGGTACGAAGATATGTATGTATTGCACTAGTACTCCTTCAAACCCTAAGGTAGTGTGGTGTATGAGGGTATTGCGTAACGTAGCACATTTCTAAAATTTGTGACACTAACTAACTGTTCCTTTTGCCACTCGAGTACCGTGGCAAGTGATATGGAAGGTGTGAGGGCATAAGTGTTGTATGTATGAATATGAACATAAGTCGTGCATGTGAGCCGGCACTTGCTTAAGTATGTTTGCATACCGCCCAGTGTGAGGCAATCTTGAAGTTTCATAAGTTTTCATTGGTAATAGAATACCTATTTGCCAGATTGTATTAGTTATTTTTCAAACCAGTAACACTCGTTACAGACATTTTTCATATAATATATGTAGGTCTTGCAAATCCTAAGTTGACTTTGGTGGAAGGATAGATAAACGCTACACACACTTGAGCTTAGCCCATTTATTTCTCTTCTTACTTTTACTTATATTTAATGTGTTTTGACGCATATTTAACAATATTTTCTATTCTAATGACACCAAGAGGGTTATGTCGATCTATTTTATCGATCAAGTCTTACCTACAACAACTTTAAATATGACTCGACTCGATAGTAACATTTCTGATTTGGTTCTTAAGTGAACCGATATCAGGGTGCTACATTTTCCATTTCTTCCTTCTTGTCCTCACTTAAGTCATTCTTTGTTAGTTTGAAATGATCCCCAAGTGGAACACTCATTGGCTTCGCATCCTTCATGTTGAACTGCTCAAGTACCTTCTCAATGTGCTTTTCTTGTGCCATCCAAAGCTTCCTAGCTCCCCTGTCATGATGAATGGATATGCCCAAAATCTATTTCACTGGTCCTAAATCCTTCGTTGCTAAAGACTTAGCCAAGTTCTTGTTGAAACTTGCAATACTAGCATTGTCCTCTCAAATAATTAACATATCATCAACATAAAAAAATAAAACTATGAAGTCATTCTCACCAACCTGGTTGATGAAGAGGCATTGAACCAAGACAAACTTTTTGTACCCTTGACTTTCTATAAAGGAATCAAATTTCTTGTACTACTATCTTGGAGCTTGTTTCAATCCATACAAATTCTTCTTTAGCTTGCACACGAGCTTCTTCTTTCCCTTGACTTCAAATCCTTTTGGTTACTTTATCTAAATAGTCTCATCAAGATCACCATGCAAGAAAGCTGTCTTCACATATAGTGCTCAATATCCAAATTCAAACTAACTATCAAACCCAAAACGATTCTAATAGAAGGCATTTTAACAACGGGAGAAAAAATCTCATCAAAGTTAATACCTTTCTTTTGACCAAAACCCTTTACAACCACCGTGCTTTATAACTTGGTTGTGGACTATTCTCATGCTTGATCTTATAGACCCACTTGTTCTTCAATGCTTTTTCTAATACCTTAATTTGGCCCAATAAGCAAACTGAATCTTGATGTTATAATTTGAAAAGCGGTTCATTAGACTATTGTGTTCAAACTTTATAGAAGTGGATTTCAACCCTTGAGGAGGCTTAAGATGGATAACTTATGGGATTTCATACAATGCATACTGATCATACTATATAGGAAGGATCTAAAACTTAAAGCTCTTGAATGAACACTCTGAGCCATAAAAGAGGCAACACCACCCCTGCAAGTAAGAGGGCTACTTGAAAATGCAATGATCGCTCCGAACTATACAAAGGCAGCACCTGCAATGTAGCTAAGAGGTTGAGTTCTTGAAAGATGTGGATGCATGATCTAGTTCTTATACTTAGTTTCAGTGATTGGATTAGGTATCTTAATTACTTATGTTGATGTTATGCAATAAAGCAAACACTAGGCTATGGTTACTTGTTCCACATACCTAGCAAGGTAAATTAAAAACATAGAGGCATCATCGTGTGCTAAGGCATTATACCGAACACTTAGTCTTCACATGGACTCTTCACGCATTATAAACTGTATAGTCCTCCAGTCTATGTTTCTCTAAAACACACACACAATTGCATCCAAATATGTTTGTGTACCTTAAATGCCCCTTGTCACCTTTCAGGGCTTTGAAACTTCCACACCTTTAGAAGATTGTTAGCCTTTGCCCCAAAGTTAAATATCATGTACATTAGTTATAATAATAATAATAATAATAATAATAATAATAATAATAATAATAATAATAATAACACATTCATATGCAGCCAATCATATCAACGCACTCAACCATAGTCATTCATGATACATGAGTCCATGGCACATGCCCAATAATAATACGTTAATTAATGTCAAATACATATCACAAAAGCATGACACAGGGCCCCCACCACCACCATCAACATGAGCCGTAGATCAATGGGCCTAAGCTGGCCAATGCCAAGCGGCCTCAGGTACATACATATAGGAAAACATGTCAGTAATCAAATAAATGATCACCGGTCTAGAAATAACTACCAATATAACAAGCTAAAAATGGGCTTACCCACTGAAAACATAGAAACTTTAGAAAGAGCCATGTAGGGTTGTAAGAAAAACATGAAACACAAACCAGTATGTTACCTCGACAACTCATACTTACATACATAACGTATGCCCTCCCATACTCCATATAGCGTCTATCATGGTACTTGGATGACAAAAGAACAATTGGCTAAATAATCAAATAAATGATCACTGGTCGAAAAGAAATACCAATATAACAAGCTGGAAAATGAATACTCGGTTACCCAAAGGAAACTTAGAAACTTTACAAAGAACCAAGCAGGGCTGTAAGCAAAGCATAAAACACAAACTGGAATGTTACCTTGGCAATTCATACTTACATATATAATTTACACCCTCACATCCTCTATATAATTCCTGCCATAGTACTCGGATGACAAATAAATAGTTGGTTAAGTTAGTGCCGCAAATTCTAGAAATGTGTTATGTTACATAGTACCCTCATACATTGCACTACTTTAGGATTTAAGGAAGTATTAGTGCAATTCATAACTCCCATACAATGCTCTCATATTAGTAAAATGAAACCTTCATATACATAAAGTATGCTTGGGTAGGGACTTGCATATAATAGTTTCTAGAACTCAGCTTTCCAAAAACCATCAAGGGACCTCAACCTTAAAGTTTGGCTAAACTGCGAAAAGCTCGACTAAGTTGGCCGACATCGGAGGGATCAAATAAAATGCCATAGATGCCATCCAACATCTAAAACACGATGAAAACCTTGCTCATGTAGCCAAGTAAATACGAAGTAGAAGAATCCTCTAGACCTAGATGAGTGAATTCATTGTCCTAAACCAGCAAGCTCACCTGAATCCTAACAAAAGATGAAACTCAAATTACAATCGGATTGCATCAACAAACCGTCCACACAAGCATGACTTAGAAAACTTAATTAAATTAACATTGGATTAATGAAGTGTTAAACACATTAGATAACCGTCATTAAGGTTTAAGATTTCATGTACATTTAGTGGAAAATGTCCAACTTAGGGTTTGATTGAATGAACTTAACTTGGACAATTTTTTGGACAAGCCAAAGATGTACAAATGTGATGAAATTTAGACCATGGGCCCTAACACTCTAATGGTGTGGTAAAAAAATTACCAAGTGCTAGCCCATGGGCAAACATGATAAACAAAGCCTACCAAGGTCGGGTTAAGGTGCTACGAACATTATTCCTGGGTTGCACACCAAATTTTCTAAGGCTTGATCATGAGCTTAAAAACTCCAAATGGGCCCAGGTAAAAGGTCACCTCTAGTCAACACCTTTGGCTTGATCCCAGTAAAATTTGGGGTCCAAATCCCATGATATTGGGCCTGAGTGGGCTTGGGAAGGCAAGGCAATGGCAGGGAATTTCTAGAGGTAATTGGGCCTAATGGGCTTCGGAAATTTCTACCGAATTTTCTACCCATCCAAAAGCTATAAAATTTTCTACCATGTATGTTAACAAGTTAAAAGGACACCTAATCTCTCGCCAACCAACACGAAACACAAAACGAGGCAAAGCCTTAACATATGCACAACACAATTATAAGTTTGATTAACTTAATTATCGTACTTAATGACTTGTTAAACTTGTTAGAAAACCTTAATTGAGGTTTGGAATTGCAAGTATACTTAGTGGGAAAAATCCAATACTTATTGTTAGACATAACTGAATGATTTTTTGACGAGACAAACGGTGTCCAAATGGTCTGATATTGAAATTGTGGGCCTAAACACTCTAAGGGTCTTATAAAAAAATCACCAGTGGTGGCGCATGGGCCAACATGGTAAACTAGACCCACTAAGGTCGAGCTAAGGTACTGGGAACAATGCTCATGGGCTGCGCACACATTTTTGCAAGTTTTGTTCTTGGACTTGGAGATTCCAGATGAGACGGGGTAAAATAGGAGAGTTAGCCAACACAGTGATCTTGCGTTCTCTAAATGTTCAAGTCCAAAATTGAAGTATTTTGTTTGAGTGAAATCGAGAATTGAAGGCTTCTAAACATTGTGTATTTGGGAAATTTCTACAGGGAGATCTACTAAGCCCATGGCTACCAAATTTTAGCTGATGTTTCTGAGACAAACCCTAAGGTGTAAGTAAAATTTAGAGAATTCTGCCAAATTTTAGGATGATATTTCTAGGACAAACCGTAAGGTGTGAGTAAAATTTTGAAATCGAAGCTAAGGAAATAAAGTTACCTTCTGTTTACTCCACAAATCAAGATTATCTAACCACATAAATGATTTTTAACTTAGCCCAAAATTTATTTGTTTATAGTAGACAATTATTAAGTCCATAGATATTTTTTACAGAATTTATTAATGCCTTTTAATAGGTTCACTATGGAGCGCAATCTCAAAGCATGACATAGCACATCAACAGAACAACAAACACACAATATAGTTAGGGTTTTTCATGCCCTTATTGAGGTTATTTTAGTATGATATTTATCAAAACGTAGCTAACATCATGATCAACAATCATAGAAAAGTTGAGGAAATGGGCAGCCAAGTGACTGTGACCATGAAAGCTACCACATTTTACCAAGTTTGGCACGTGTTCATGCTTGTACATGCAAAATCAGACTAAACAATCTTAACAAAACATGTAGAAGTATCTCTTATCAAGCTAACAAGATAATAATCATGTAGATCTAAAACTGACAACATGCGATGTGATTTATTTACTGTAATAGTGCAAGATTTACACATACAGCTTGCAAAAACCATAACTATTTTTATAAACATGCAAAAGTGAATATTCAAAGCTCTACACACACCTAACACAGATATACATGGTAACGATACCAAAAAAATATGTACACACACAGGTCTACATAAAACAGCGACAACAAGAATGGGCAAGGGAGTCAAGGGGAGACCTTTACCTCAATGTGCTCCTAGGGGAGGCCTCTTGGGGCTTCCTATGTAACACCCCATTTTTTGGTTTGAGTGTAAACCTAAGTGTGATGTTATAATTCAGTAATCTATTTATTGGACTACTATTGTGTACTTTACAGAAGCGGATCTTAAGCCTCAAAAAGGCTTCAGATGGGTAACCTTATTGGGTTTCATACCATGCATGCTGAATCATATTAACATAGAGAAGATTCTTAGACTTAAGGCTCCTAACATGAGCACTCTAAGCCATGAGAGAAATAGCACCTCTCTAGCAACTAAGGGGGAGGCTTTACAAATGCATATTATCACTCTAAACTTTAGAAGAGGGGCTCCCCTACTGTAGTTAAAAGGTTGGATGCTGTGACATGCACCAATTCTTATTCTTAGGTCAAGTGATTGGATTACGTATTTTATTACTTGATGCGTATGACTTGCATTCACTTAAACATGGGGTTGTGGTTACCTATTACACATACCTGCCAAACAGAAATTAAACACACAGGGTGTCATCAAGTGTTAGGGCATCATACAATAACACTCAGTCTTTACATGGATCTTCATAGGGTATGAACTGTGTGCTCCTCCATCCACATTTCTTTAGCAAACAAACAACTGCATCCAAATATGTTTTGTGTAGCTTTACATGCTCCTCGTCATGTTCCAAGACTTTGAGGCTTACACCCTACAGATGATGGCTAGAGTGCTCCAAAGTTCACGTGCCGCAAGATAATAATATAATACGAAACAAAGGAAACACTTGTGCTCAATCATCAATCACATAGACAAATTAAATCGTACGAGTTCATACAAAATTCAGGGTTTACGCCCCCAAAATATCACAATCCGAATTTATTTTACATAAGCTCGATAAATAACACAAAACAACACAGTTCCCCTGCCGTGAGACCTTTGATAATGCCAACTGGGAAATGGGTGCCTTAACAGCCACATAATATCATAAAAACATTAGAATAACTCACTCGGTAATAAACAAGTATAACATAACTTCATAAAGGGGCCAGCTCGCATGCATGGCAATAAACATAATATACAAAAGAACCTTATGCCCTCACATCTTCCATATATTACCTCCACGTTACCTAGGTGGCTCGGAACCAATGTGCCACAGTTTCCGAAAGTGTGTTGCATTTGCAGAACCGTATGCACATTGCACAACTTGAGCATGTAGATGGGTACTAATGCAATTTATATATCTCCATACCACTCACTCTCTTAATCATGAAATCCATAAAAAAATTTGTACTTATATAGTAGGCTTAGGGAGGGCTTATATCATATGTTTATAGATCTGCAGTTCAAAAACCAACTAAGGACCTCATCCTTGTAGTTTAATTAAACTATGGGAAAACTTTTCTAAATAACGTCGCCGACACCATCCCACGTCTAAAACTCAATTAAAATCTAACACAAGGAGCCAATCAGAGGTGAAGGTGATGAGTCCTATAGTCCTAGATGAGTAGAGCTTCTCATCCTAACTCGGTGAGAACACTCTGTGAAACCTAGAATGGGATGAAACCGGAATTAACCTTGGATCACATCAGCATGTAAAGCGAGGCAAGTTAGACACATGCACACTTACATGTAAAACACGTACTTAACTTAATTACCTACTGAATGGAGTTTTAAACCACATTAGGTGCTCTTTAATTATGGTTTAGGGGTTCATAGACCCTTACTGAATTATCCCATTTTATCGAATGGACTAAACAAGAAGATTGTTTGGACTGCCCAAACAATGTTCAAATGGGCTGAAATTTGGACCAGTAGGCCCGGACACACTAAGGCTTAAGTGAAATTTTTACCAAGTGCTAGCCCATGGGCCAACATGGTGAACAAAGAACACCAAACTCGGGCATAAGGTGTTTGGAATAGCATTCCTGGACTGCCGACAGTTTGTACATAGGCTTGGAGACTCCAAGTGGGAATAATTATAAAAACCCATGGGATTAAGCCTAGTTAAATCTCAGGTTCAAACAAAAAGTGGTTTGGCCTAAGTGGGCTCGGAATGGGAAGGTTTTGGCTAGGTCGTTTCTAGAGCTGGATAGACCGTAAGGGCTTGGAAAATCCTAACTCGTGGTCCACTAATCCAATGGCTCCTGATTTTTGAAATGATTATAGTGGGATGCATCCTAATATGTGAGATAAATTTCAAACAAATCCATCTCCATTGACTATTGTTTTGGATTTTACACCCGGAATCAAGGAAGTAGGGTTTTTCACCCTGCATTCATGCACTATCCGAGAAACTTACCAAAATAACTATCTAAATAAAATTTTTCCTAACCCAAAAAATGACAAAATTCAAGTATACAGTTATAGATTTTTCATATAATTTTTCTAGATTTTATTAACATATTTTAGATTGCTCACTAAGGAGCCAAATTCAGAACATGGCAGCTTATTCATAACGTATAGCCTGCATATCACAACGTTAGGGGTTATGTACATTCCCTTTAGCTGGTAAGAGTATGCTTAGTATTCTTCATGAAAAATGCATCATACACAGATATAGACGTGAATAAGAATAATCCTAAAAGCTAACTACGTCAAGGTGTAAAAATTGGGGAAAGTGGCGACATGGTCACAGGGACTATGAAAGCTGCCATTGTTTGCCAAGTTTGGCCCCATCTCAAGTATTTAGACACCATAACAGAAGAAGTTTGCAACATAAATCAATGAAACAGTGTTGTGAGCATAAGAAGACCTAAATCATGCAAATATTACTTCTACAAAGCAAGTTATGATTTTTATAGTGAAACAGTGCGAGATCATGATAGCAATGTACTTTAAAATATATAACTTTTTTCCTATAGCTCCGAATGGCATGAAACCAAGTTTGACGTGCTTGTAAGACATACATATACATGAATAAAAGGCAAGAAAAATCAAAACACAATAGAATAGAAACCAAACAGACATAACAACCACGGACAAGGGGTAAAGGTGAGACCTTTACCTCACTTGGTACCTGAGGGTGGTCTCTTGGGGCTTCCTACCCCAATACCTTCAACCCTAAGACTTGGACATGCTTGGAGAGGCCTAGAGGAGGTGGAGAAGTGATGGAGAGAAGGAGAAGAGGAAGAGGAAAGAGGGAAAGGTCGGAGGTGAAGGGAGGAAATGGGATAAAAATGAGGGGAAGTGCCCCTTTGTAGAGAGAAAAACAGCTCCGTGCAAGGGCGCTCTCCCACTGCCTTTGTGTTGGACTCTGCAAGCTGGACCATGGAAAGCTGAACCAAGCAGGCATGCTCCTATTGAATTGAACAGCATGCCAACTCGAGTCAAACCCTTGGCTTTGCGCTGGGCAAAAAGGAGGGAAATTCTAATTTTGCGAGCACCTTAGCACCCTTACTCGAAACCCTAACCCTAATTTTACTGGTAAGGCGCTTAGAGTTTTCACCCCTAAGCCACCCGGGGCATCTTCGGGAACTGTGTTGCAAGTCCCACAAGGGTTAGGATCATCTGAATAGGGTTCAATCACTCCCCAATCATGTTAGATTCTTGATGGACACGATTCTAAACCTAACTGAATTCGACTCAAAAATAAATAAATAAATAAGTAATCGAAAATAAGAACTGGGACAGCATAGTGTCCAACCAGATGGTGCCGAGCACCAGGGAGAACAAAGTCGTGATTGGCACATACATACCATACATAATCACACGGAGAAGAGAAAAGGACCGGGCAAGAAACTCAATCTAGGTCGCGATCGAATAGAAACTAAAACAGTCGGGCAATAAACTTGGGTTTTACATCATACCCCAAGACTTTCGACCCTAGAGGTTTGGCTAGGTATAGAGAGAGCTTGGAGAAGGTAGGGAAGTCTGTGCAGGAAGTGGACAAAGGGGGAGAAGAGGCTAGGGTCGGATTGAAGAGCCAAAGAGGTGAGAAGTGGAGGAGAGGGGTTGAATTTATAGAAGGGGAAATTGCTCTAGCACCTTTGCGCTTGGTCTCTACAAGCTGGACAACGGATTTTCCAGGCCCAAACCACATGTGCATGCTGAGCCAAACTGCATGCAATGTCAAGTTGTAGTTTTGGGTGCAAAGGCACTGTCCCTCCTACTTTGCGATGGAAAAAACATGCGCAAAACCTAACATAGGCTAGGATCATCCATAAAGGGTTCCAAACACGTGGCAAGCAACCTAGACTCATGAGGAACTTGGTTGTAAACCTAACTAGTTCCGACTCAAATAAAATCAAAAGAAAAGTCAAGCCTGCGTAGTATCCAACTAGGCGGCACGAGCACTGGGTGTAACACCCCAATCCGGTTCGCTTGCGAACCAAACCAAAAATGCTACCAATGACCGAACCATTTACTAATCTACTTAATTCGGTCAAGCCAACCCGACGTTGCATGGTGATACAACATTCAATGAGTGGATGAGATGTTAGGCTCTAACGTTGTTTTAAATGAATGATATGACATGTCATCCATATTCAAAACAACAAAAACCTGCTAAAAGTTCTAAAAACTAGATTTTTTAAACAAAATAGATAGAGTCACCTTTAAAAGTGAAATAGGGACCACCTTGTCAACAACAAGTAATGTGTATATATAACGATAGAAATGTAAAACATTGCTAAAACA
Source organism: Piper betle (assembly GCA_033002965.1). NCBI lineage: Eukaryota > Viridiplantae > Streptophyta > Magnoliopsida > Piperales > Piperaceae > Piper > Piper betle. The sequence goes on along the minus strand of JAURVB010002324.1, from coordinate 20,375 downwards.
CTTTATTTCTTCACACAATATTCACATCATAACAATCTTTATCTTTTGAGTCGCGTCTTGTCCCCATTAGCTCATCCCGTTCAATTCTATGCATATTAATCTTCACACAAATAATATCATAAATTCTTATAACCTTTCCTACAAGAAAACATGATAGCATTCTATTCACAACCAATCACAACAATTCATCACACCACATTTTATATTCCACTGAGCCTGTACATGTATGCAGGTTGCATAGCCACTCCTCTGTAGTCTCTGACAGTGCTCAGTCATTGAGTTTCTCACCTATTTATATAATACAAAAAAGTCAGTACCAAGTGTTACTGATCCAGAAATAAATATATAGTCAAACTAGTACATGAGAGATGACTCTCATGTTAAATCAAATCAATCATATTCGTCTGTATTAGAATCACTCATAAGGGCACTAATAAGGAGCTGTAAGCCTTGGTTTGAATAACATCCCATTCTAACTGGTCTTATGCCTTGACATTTTCATATTATCCTAGGCTTGGGAAATCCATTCTACTAAGGCCTCTACATCCTCTGTATAACTCCTAATCTTGAGCACAGAGGCTTAGTACTCTTAGGCAGGGGCCTTCAATACTCTTTGAATCTACAAGTCTAGACATGTGCTGCATTGCAGTACCTGAAATCCTTTACATTTCTCTGGGTTTGAGGAACTCAAAATGTGGAGTTGATAGGATCCCTCGAGAATGGAATGAGCTGCTCACCAATTCAGATACTGCTTTGCCTAGCACGTGCACCGCTCGTGGTACGTGTGAGTCAAATTTCCCCTTGTCTCAGATCTCACTGGAAAATTGAGAAAACTATATATACATAGGTCTGGGTAGGGATTATAATATAGTAGGCCTGAAGGCATCATGATTTGGATTTGAGTTTTCTGAAAAAACTCGGGGGAGCTCATCTTTGAGGGTTATTAATTTGAAAATTCGTACGACTAAATGGCCCATGTAGAGTGGGATATGATAAATCCACCACTTGTCCACTTACCTATCAAATAAAATCACAATAGAATGAGACCATAAATCCAAGAGCAAGTCCTCAATGAACCTGGTACAAGCTCTAATCGTGTCCACGTGCCTCTGTGGCGAGCTCCTATTTCTTACTTACACATCAAATCTAAAAGTTGATGCCCACTATTTGAATGATGCATTCACACATCCTAAACAACACACTCATATCAATCCCCATTGCATGAAGTCACACCATGATTTCCTAAATTTCATTGCAGTTAATTAGCAATTCATACTTAATCTACTTAATTAGTTCATTAGCATTAATTCAATACAATTTAAATCGTGCAAATTCATTTTATTTACAATCAACACATTTCATCACATCAAACAATCAAGCCCTAACATGCTATGCTAATAATTAACCATTTTAAATAATTAAGTCTGACTTAATTATGCCTTGTGTCATCGGTGATCGGTGACCACTAGGGTTTGGTCTTGTGTTTGTGGACTCAAATTCAGCACCTAGCAGGATCTAATATTCGATCGGGTTTGGTGGGAGGATTTTGATGGAAAGCTGGTATTTTTGGCTAATTCCAGCAAATCAGGTTTTGCAACATTTTTGGGCAGTTTTTTAGCTATTTTTTGAGCGATATGGTCGGGGATGTGGGTCTGCATCAGCTTGACAAACTTGGCACAACCACAGTGGGGGCGAGGCAGTGGTGGCGACAGTTGCCGGTGGTGGCTGTTGGTCGGTCAAGGTCACCCAGCTTTCCCGATCAGTCCTTGGGCTGGTCTCAGTGGCAGCGCGTGGGTAGGGGGACGGGTGTCTGGGTCGAAAGGGGCGGTAATGAAAGCATGGCTATGGAAAAGTGGCGCAGCTGGTGGTGGAGTTGGCATTGGAAGCAGCGACGACCAAGCTTGTGGCTCCCTTGTGTTGTGGAGGCCGAGCGGCGGCTGGGAAAGTTGGGGACAACTTGGCGAAGCTCTGGTGGAGGTGTGGCAGCCGCAGGTGGCATCAGCAGCAATGATCAGGGTGGCGATTAAGCAGGGAACTTCAAGGTGAAGCATTTGGTGGCAATCTCGTAAATAAAAGTTGACTCAACTTAGACTTGAGTCAACAATAGTAACTAACTCCTAATATATTCTAAAAAATCCAAAAAATATGGAAAAAATACCATAAAATATAGTACATGAAATAACATCAAAATAACATGTTCTATAATCCCGAATTGCTATATTACATGTCCTAATGCGTTATTTGGCATAGAAATAATTTTACGATCAAATACAAAAATAACTAGCTTACTATCATATACTCTAATAACGCATTTCATATCATTTTGCTAACATTATCATCATATACTCGGGTACATTTGAACCTCATCCGTCATAATGCACGGTCGGCCTTGGCTTAGCACATGTGTCATGAAATTGATTTGACTCGAATTGACGACAAAACTCGAGTTATGGGTTTTACATAGGAAAACATTGGAAAAGGCCATTTTTGGGTTAGGGTTTCACCCGATTTTAGTTTTTCCTTGTTCGGATCAGTATTGAGTCGGTTCGAGTGAGCTCAAGCCAGATTAATTTTTAGAATATGAGTATGATGCCCAGATGGCCATATGAGCTTGTCATGGAGGCTGAGTATGCCCGACATGCATATGATAGTCTTAGTTATGATATGGTAGAGCATGAGTTATCAGTGTATACTCGAGGTATACATATGAACTTTATGAGTTAGCTAGGATTTTGGCCCTAGATCTAGGCCGTTTCAGTGTTTAGAATCCTCTGGGGATTTTTTAGGTATTTCATTTGCATGCAACATAGGAATTTTGGATCACTTGATTGTGCCCTTGTGGGTCCATCTTGATTGAGTTCAGGTTTTGAGACCATTTAACCTTCTTGCCTTGATTCCCGCCTATAGAGTCACTTTTAGGACTCGAGTGAGTTTCGACTTTGGAGGGTATCGATCCAAGCTAACTCATAAGTGGGTCCTACTAGACCACAAGTTGTTGTATGTTTAGATTGTACCATGTCGGAAGATCCGAGCTGTCCCTGTCAGCCCTGGCTTCACTATGTTATATTTCTAGAGAATTTTCACAATTTCCGAATTTACACCCTTTAGCGCTGCCACTACTTTAGCTCACCGCCAACGAGTGTCCACCTCGCCCCAAAGCACCAGATCAATATGACCGTGACCACCCGTGGCCGGCTATTAGTCCGTACCCACGATTGCCGCTGGCTCAGCCGCAATCATCGCAGGTGATGATGCTTTTGCTGTCAGTTTTCTCTACCATTGCCACCCTTTCAGGCCATTTTCTGGCCAAGGCGACTTTGCTCTGGTGAAGCTGACTATGTCAAAAGCTTCATCTTGTTAAGATCTTTATTTTAAGACCACCATGACTACCGTGGCGGCCGTAATCGCTGCCAGTGACGTCTCCACACCCGGCGGCGATCTGCCCCCTTTCCTGCTATTTTTCAACCAGTCAATGCCAGACTCCATCGATTGTCACCACCAACACCTCCCCCATGATGCCTTGATCCCGACCGGCGGTGATGCCAGCCACGCCGCCATCGGCGTTCTTCAGCAATGGGCTACAACTTTAAACATGACTCGACTCGATTATAACATTTTTGATTCAGTTCTTAGGTGAACCAAAATCGAGGTGTTACAAGTTGGTATCAGAGCCATGTCTTGGTCCATTGAGATGGAAGACTTTTGTTTTGAGCCAAGTGCAAGGAGTTATCCTTAGCCAAGCCAATATGTATTTTCTCTAGTCTTTTATTAGGGATTTAGATTGTGTGTTCAATCAGACCTTTGAATTGCATGATTCAATGTTAACGGTTATTGAAATTATGAAAAGTTATGAGAGCATGGTTTAATAGACTCCAGTAGGGATCTCACTAAAATGTCATGATGAGCTATGAGACACGTCTTCCTTTTAATGTGCCAAAGATTTGGACTACTTAGGGTGTTCACATATTCTGTTAGCTAAAGTTGAGACAAATTGTGACCATGAGTATTTGGAGCATCTGGGACATTGCAGCATTTGCCTGTCTTTCACATATCACCACATTAGTTCTTCCTTGGAACATAGTGTACATCATAAGACGGAGTTATAAGAGATGAACACCAGTAAGAAGCATGAAGTATGGACATACTCACGTAGTTACGTGACACATGAGCATGGACCACTTCAAGGAGATAGTAGTGGATGAGGATGAGTAGCGAGGTGGATCTACAGTCCCATGGACACTTCACTGCCTCCCTCTCTTCTACTAGTGTATGTCTATCTTAACAGTATTATTGGCCACTCTTCAACAGATTGAGGCATGAACACTTTGAGAATGAGTGAGATTATCTTTGATCGCAGATTTAGAGGGTTCACCAGCTATCACTCGATTTGCCAGGGCTAGATCAGTGATGGCTATTGTGAACTAAACAGTGGTTGTAGGAGCAGTCACCCCAGATTGCAAGAGATAAGTGTAGGCTCAACATTGGATTACCATCGTACGTATTACCACTATGATCCAGACCCCTTCAGATCAGACACGCATGGTTGGATAACCTGGGCCAAGTTGATAGGAGCTACCTCTGGCGAGATAGACACATGGAGATAAATATGCTAGATATAGTAATGGGTTCACAACATACATGATCAGGATCAGGCTTTAGCACCTAGATAGCACAACCGCCGTCTGAGTTGCACAACCGCCATTCGAGTTGCACAACCACTATCCGAGTAGAACAATTGTCATCTGTGATGCACAACCACCGTCTGAGTAGCACAGCCATCAACGGTGATGGGCTACCCTCAACCAACTAACACTATTGCCATCTGCGTTATTCAACTACCGACTGTGATATACTACCACCGTCTGTGTTGCACTACCACCTCTGAGTGAGTAGTTATAGTGAAAGCAAAGGCCAAGTAGTTTCCTCACCCTACAGGAGGACAACTACTTGAGGATGTTCTTAGCTTTGCACAGAGAATGCATGTCACAACATTGAGAGGAGAGTTGGGTTAGAGATTGAGGACAAGATATAGCTACGGTAACATCAGCCAGACAGAGGAAAATTAGGTGCACTAGAATTATTTGGATGTGATGGCACATGATTGACTTCACCACCCATCTTCCATACCATCGCCTTGACCTGATATCCTTGGGTCAGATGTGTATTCCAAGATAGTATTAGGGATAGCCTTATAGGGATCATCAGATAGTGTTAGTGAGTCTTATAGTGATGCATATGGATAGAGTCAGAGAATAGGGTAGTATGACTCCAGTTGGGATGGCCACAGTGGTTAGATTGTTCATTCAGCATGACAATTGATGTATGAGTTATATTGAGGGTATACAGATCATGCTGATGGTCAAACTTGCAGTGTGACCTCATCAAATGAGAGGTATTCGACTCACAGTAGAGCTTTTGGCATGGATGATGGGTTTAGTGAGGGAGCGTCCATTAGGGAAATAGTGTTTTTCTTGTGCTTCGCTAGCATGATTAGGTCCTTTCTTTGAGACACAGGATTTAGCCGTTGGCCCTAGTATAGGAGGTACCTTCATGGTACTGTTGAGGACTTACAGTGTAGGTAGCTGATGGCAGACTAGTCTGAAGGAGACAACTCTACCCAAGCTTGGGAGCGACGCAGATAGGGACTTCAGTTAAACCAGATCATATTGACCAGATAGAGGGACACCATCGTATGCTCATCTTAATTAACAGCTTCACTTGAGAGTCTACCAGAATGGTAGTAGTCATGTGAGTCAAGATTAGTGCTACAAATCGGTACAGGATGGCAGGTTACACACCACTGAAGAACTGATGATGCACATGGCAAACCTCACTATGAATCCCCGTATACTCGAGGAGAGATAGTGGCTCTTTGGGTTGTTTGAATCACATCTGTTTAGAAGTGCGTGACTAGTACAGTATCAAAAAACACATGCCTAGTATTAGTTGATTGAACTAGAGCCACTTAGGAGTTGTCTCTTAGGCTCGTCATTGATTCGTTGTTCCATAGATTGGCCACCGTGGTAGAGTCCAATCATGATGATCTTAGAGACATGTTCATGGACTTACCCATATGTTTGAGCCACCCTATATCGTATACAAAGTTTTTCCATTACCCTTACTACTCAGATGGATATCCTCACATCACCATCGATAGAGACATGATGTCAGACTATGTGAGGATGAAACATCTCCCAGTTAGAACCCTAGAGCAGTATGACTAATTTTCTAGGAGAGATCCACTCTCTTTCCGTGTGACCAAATATGTAAGTATACTAGATGGTTGAGATGAGCAAACATTGATTAGAGCACATGTCACATACCAGATGCAAACTCCACAGTTTATACAAAGTATGTTTTCATACACCTTGAGACACACTATACACGTACATGTGTTCTCACCGGCATTCCATCACAGAGAGTCCCTTTAGTAGTAGTGAGTAGTTGTATAGATAGTTACGAGAGTCATAGCATGCAGTAGAGTCATCGTAGCTGTCTTTATTCCATTATGAAACAAAGTGAGATATTTGATTTAGGAATGAGTTAGCTAGGACCTGGTGAGCAGTTTTGTTCCTCTTATAAGGACACTAGCAGCACTCATAGGACACCCTGGTATAGCCGCAAGATTGTGAGCAGAGTGCCTTGAGGTTACAAGTAGTTGACCTATTACATTGATGAGGGTTAGGAAGACATGGGTAGACGTTAGGCCACATACATAGTACCAAGATAACTTTCCTGATGTAGTTTAAACTAGTACCCTGCAATATTCTAGAGCACTTGCTCCACTACCCAGTAGACCATTAGGGGTGAGCTTAGGTTTTTCTCGTTGAGGTCATTGCATTTCAGTCTCTATGGTTTGTAGTGACAATAGGAGATAGTCTAGCGAAATGATTGAGTATGTATGGTTAGTCTAGTTAGATGATTATAGCATGTATGACATATTTTCCCAGATGATTCGATCATAAGTAGTCCATCTGGACAAATTATAAAGGAGCTAGCGAGCTTCGTCAGTGTTCAGAGCTTTGTGTTGGTTCATTTGGGCCGTATGCAGATAGCTTTTGAGGGAGAGCTACTAGTTTGCTAACAAGGTGACATCTCCAATTGAATCCTTTGATCACAGATGAAGTGAGAAATTTCGAGGATGAAATTTTTATAATGAGGAGAGGTTTTAAAACCCCAACTTCGGGTTAGAGTTTTACCCGATTGTAGTTTTTCTAGTTTGGGTCAGTACCAAGTTGGTTTGAGTGAGCTGGAGCAAGACTAATTTTCATAAATATGACTATGAGGCCTAGATAGCTATATGAGCATGTTGTGGAGGCTGAGTATGCCCGACATGCGTATGATAGTTTTAGTTATGATACTATATAGAATGAGTTATCAGTGTATACATGAGGTATATATATGATTTTTATGAGTTACCTAGGATTTTATGCCTAGATCTAGGTCATTGCTGCGTTTAGTGTTCATTTGGGTATCTCATTGCATGTATCATAGGGATTTCGGACCATCGGATTGTGCCCCCGTGGGCCTAACACGATTACGTTTAGGGTTTTGAGGCCCATTTGCTGTTCTTGCTTAGATTCCCGCCTATAGAGTCATTTTTAGGATTCGAGTTAGTTTTGACTTTGGGTGGGCTTGATCAGAGCTTTTTGTACATATCGATATTGCATTCATCCATAGGTGGGCCCCACTAGACTACAAGTTGTCGGACGTTTGGATTGTGCCATGTGGCATGATTGGAGCCATCCACTCAGCCTTATAGCTTCACACAATGATTTCCATTTGTTTTTCTCCCATTTTTGGAGTTATTCACTCATAGCGCCACCACCATTTTAGCTCCCCGCCGGTGAAGTCTCTGCCTCGCCCCTGGCCATCGGATTGGTACGACGATGACCACCTTGCAACAGGCTATCAGTTCATACCCACAATCGCCACTAGCGTTGCCGTAGTTGCCGCCGGTGAGAGAGTTTTTGCAAGCCGGCTTCCGCTGCTGCCACCACCCTTTTGGGCCATTTTTCGATGCCGGCGAGCCACCTCTAGCCGATCTAGCCATCCCGACAGCTTTCCCTCGCTAGGATCTACATTTTGAGGCCACCCATGACCACTGTCATGGCCGCGATTGCCGCCGACAACGTCACCATACCTGGCGACAATTCTATCCTCTTACTAACTATTTTCTGACCAGCCAGTGGCCTTCTTTCTCGACCACCAGCACCTCCACCTTGATGCCCCCTGTCAATCCCTACCAGTGGCGACTCCAATCTCACCGCCGTTGGCGTTCTCCGGCGATGGGCACTTCTGCCCCCCGTTTACCTATTTGCTCGTGATTGCATTCACTACCCGCATTCACATCCGTCTGTTCATTCCAGAGTTTGTTTGGCTGTGCTCGAGTCTGTGTTCATCAGGCTAGTTCATGTCCACTTAGTCAACCCAACCCAAACCGAGTTGGTACAGCCCATTCAACTCGGTTGGTTTAGCTCAGTTCGGTCTGGTTCAGTTTAGTTTCAGCCCGTTTTAAGTCGTTTCTTGAATTTTTTTGTAATTCTAGAACCCATATACTAATTTATATACATATTCACATTGTTTAGCATGTTCAAATGTTGTAAGTATTTTTATTTATTTATTTATTTATTCATGATTATTCATTTCTTATTATTTATATATTTGTTGACTATGATGAATGATTATGTGACTAATTATTGTTATTGATAATGTATTTATTAATAGATATTATTTTGTTCATGTTTATCTTATTTTAATTAATTAAATAATTATTTATTAATTATTTCTTACTCGTGTTATTATTTATACATAATTATGCATATGCTGGTATATTTAATATTTACATTAATATTCTTCATGATTAATTAATATTATTTATTTATTTATCTATTGATTTAATTAATTAATTAATTATGTTTATTTAATTATTTATATGTTTACTAACACGAGTATATATATGATATTTACCTGTGTCTAGTCGTGTATTTATATAGAATAATTATATTATTATTTTATTATTTGAGTGTTATTTATATTCATATATTTATTATTTACCTAATTATCTATGAGTGTATTTATTTTTTTGTTATTTATTATTATTATTATTATTATTATTATTATTATTATTATGTCTTGATTTACGTATTGTAGGTTTAGTTATAGGTTTATTTAATATTGTTTTCTTTATTAGGATGTGTTGATAATAAGATCACAGTACGAGCATGCATCATAAAGAGATGTTAGTATTTTACTTAGTAGTGGGTTCTGATGTAGGTTTTGGAGTCCGAGCTCGCAGTAGATGCGTAGATATGCTTGGAGCTTGGATTACAAGTTCGTAGGATTCTCCCTCAATATCCCTTGTTAGTTTTCTACACATGTTTAATAAAAATATGAGGATGAGATCCCTTGTTAGTTTTCAAATTGAAGCTCCAGAAATGTATAATACAAGCCTTTTCCCTAGACCTATTGTATAAATACGTGCATTTTTACTAATTTCATGAATAAGAGAATGAGTGGTACAGAGATATGTATCGACCGCTCTAGTACTCCTTTAAACCTTGAAGTAGTGCGGTGTATGAGGGTATTCCATAACACAACACATTTCCAGAATTTGTGGCACAAACTTAACTATTCTTTTTCCACTCAAGTACCATAACGGGTGATACGGAAGGTGTGAGGGCATAAGCATTGGATGTATGAAAATGAACATTAGCCGTGCATGCGAGCGGGCACTTGCTTAAGTACGTTGGCTTACTACCCAGTGTGAGGCAATCTTGAAGTTTCATAAGTATTTGTGGGTAATGGAATATCCATTTGCCATATTGTATAAGTTTTGTTTTACACTAGTAACACTCGTTATTGATGTTTTTCATATAGTATATGTAGGTCTTGCAAATCCCAAAGGACAAATAAATGCTACACACACTTGAGCTCAGCGCATTTATTTCTTTTCATACTTTTACTTATATTGGATGTGTTTTGATGCGTGTTTAACAATGTTTTCTATTCTCATGACACCAAGAAGGTTGCTTTGATCTATTTAATCGATTGAGTTTTACTGACCAACAACTTTAAACATGACTCAACTTGATCGTAACTGATTTGGTTCTTAGGCGAACCAATATCGAGCTGTTACAAGAGAGAGTGGTACGGAGGTATGTATGGACCACACTAGTGCTCCTTAAAACCCTGAGGTAGTGTGGTGTATAAGGGTACTGTGTAACCCTACACATTTCTTGAATTTGTGATACTAACTTAACTGTTCCTTTTGTCACTTGAGTACTATGGCGGGTGATATAGAAGGTGTGAGGGTGTAAACGTTATATGTATGAATATGAACACTAGCTGTGCATGCGAGTCGACACTTAGTTAAGTATGTTTGCTAAGTTTTATAAGTTTTTGTGGGTAATGGAACACCCGTTTGATAGATTATATTAGTTATTTTTCTAGCCAGTAACACTCGTTACTGACATTTTTCGTATAAAATATGTAGATTTTGAAAATCCTGAGTCATCTTTGGTGGAAGGACAAATAAACTCTACACATACTTGAGCTTAGCTTATTTATTTCTTTTCTTACTTTAACTTATATTGGATGTGTTTTGACACGTATTTCAAGAAGGTTGTTTCAATATATTTTATCGATCAAGTATTACCGACTAACAATTTAAACAAGAATGAGCTGTACGGAGATATGTATGGATCACACTAGTACTCCTTAAAACCTTGAGGTAGTGCAATGTATGAGGGTCTGCATAATGCAACACATTTATGAAATTTGTGGCACAAACTTAACTGTTCATTTTGCCACTTGAGTACTATGGCAGGTGATATGGAAGGTGTGAGTGCGTAAGCATTGTATGTATGAATATGAACATTAACCGTGCATGCGACCCGGAACTTGGTTAAGTATGTTTGTTTACCACCCAATGTGAGGCAATCTTGAAATTTCATAAGTTTTCATGGGTAATGCAATACCCATTTGCTAGATTGTATTAGTAATTTTTCGGACCAATAACACTCGATGTTTTTCATATAATATAGGTAGGTCTTGCAAATCTTGAGTCGACTTTGGTGGAAGGACAAATAAATGCTACACACGCTTGAGCTCAGTGCCTTTATTTCTTTTCTTACTTTTTCTTATATTTAATGTGTTTGACGCGTATTTAACAATGTTTTTCATTCTCATGACACCAAGCGGGTTGTTTCAATCTATTTTATCTATTTAGTCTTACCGACTAATAATTTTAAACATGACTCGACTCGATCATAACATTTCTGATTTGGTTCTTAGGTGAACTGAAATCGGGTATTACAAACATTAAAATTGTGGCTCACACATACATGCCATACATAAGCACGCAACAAAGAGGGTTGGGCATGCAACTCGATCTGCGGTTGCGACTGAACCAAAACTAAGAACATTGAGCGAAAGCCATGGTTTTACATCTTCCCCTCAAATCGTAAATATGTAAAATGGTCCCCTCACATCATAAATTTTGAAGACAAGGACCCTTTTGTTCCTAAATTTCCCTTCTTTTAATTATTATTTGTAAAACTTTGAAGTATAATCTTCTTTCCATATTAGGAAACATAAAAAATTTTGCAAATTCTACTAATATATTTATAACCATGATACTCAAATTAAAGCATTTTACATAAAAATACGCACTTATTTAGGATTTCTACATAATCTAGAATTTTACTTATTTATTTCTTTTATTTATTTATTTATTGTTGTTTATAACTAGTAAAAACATAGATTATAATAATAAATCCAAACAAAAACTATTATGAAATGCCGAATTCTATTTTAATATTAAATTTTACTAACATGAAATTCTTTCACTTATTAATACTTACATTTATTATTTGTAATTAAAAACTAAAAATGATCCATTTTGCATAATTTAGTTTCTTTTTAAATTAATAAATATTATTATACATTTTATTTTCACCCACGCACTGCACATGTCTATAATATTATTGAGAAACTAGCTGAAATCTCATACATAGCGCAAGCTTTATGAATATTTTTATGAACATAATAATTTTAATTTATACATATAATTTCCTAGTTTACTTTTAATTCAGAATTTTTATTTCTTTTAGTTATTTTCAAAAGGATTAATTGTAATTCAATTCGAATTTGATATTTTAACTCGATTTAATTAAGATTCTTGCATATTATTAATAATTATTTATAAACACATGATAAATTTATTAAATGTTTTATTACTTTTTACATGCCTATGATAAAAGAAAAGTTTACCAAATCTCGATAAATGATATACACTACAATTAATAAAATTCTTATAATAATTGATGTAAAACCCAGCTTCGACTTAGGGTTTTACCTGCTTGTATTTTTGCCCAGTTAGGAGCAATCTCGAGTCGGTTCGAGCGAAGCCAGAACCAATATTCAATTATGAGTATAAGGCCTATATGCCCATATGGGCATGTTATGGTGGTTAAGTAAGCCCGACATTCAAATCATCAGAGAATGAGTTATCAGTATATACACGAGGTATACATATAAATTTTATGGGTTAGCCAGGGTTGTAGGCCTAGATTTTGGCTATTGCAGCATTTAGAATTCGTTTAGGATTTTTAGGGTATCTCATTTGCATGTATCATATGGATTTTGGATCACTGGATTATGCCACTATGGGCCCAGCTTGATTGAGTTGTAGGTTTTCACCCAATTAAGTTAAGGGTTCTTACTTCATTTAGCATTCTTGCCTCAATTCTTGCTTATAGGGTCACTTTTAAGACTCGAGTTAGTTTCGACTTTAGACGGTCTTGATCCGAGCTATTCGTCATATGTATATTGCATATGTGCATAGGTGGGCCCCACTAGAGCATGATTTATCGAACGTTTAGATCATGCCACGTGGTAAGATCTGAGCCATCCACGTCAGCCCTGGATTCACTATGTTATTTTTCCATGATTTCCCACGATTTTGATGAATTACACCCTTAGCACCGCTGCGACTTTGGGTCCTCGTCGGCAAGTCTCCTAACCGCCCCCAGCCACCGGACTAGTACGTTGAGGACTGCCTTGCAACCAACTATCCATCCATACCTCTGACGACTGGCACTGCCACAGTGGTCACTGGTGACGGCATTTTTGAAGTTGGGACGAGTTGTTTTCTCGTGCTGAAGAGCCAACTCCAACCAATCTGACCAACCACACAACTTCATCTTGCCGAGATCTCCATTTTGGAACCACCCACAACCACCACCGTGGTCGCGATCACTGTCGGCGACGCTGCCACACCCGACTGTGATTCCGCCCTTTCTAGCCATTTTTTGGCTAGCTAGTGCCCGGATTCCACCAATCGCTACCACCATCGTCTCCCTCATCATCAGGGTTGTCGATCCCAACTGGTGGCGACCCTAGCCGCTTGCTCCTTTGGACCCATATGCCCGCATTCACATCCGCCTACCTATGTTTGCGTCCTCCTGCTCGAGTCCTGTTCATCTATTCATCCCTATGGTATACCCAAGCCCGTGTTCGTGTCCAACTACCCGGCCCAGCATTGTTGCTTGACTCAGTGGAGTTGACTCGGCTCACCCGTGTTGACTCGGTTCCCCTTTTCAGCCATTTTTTTACCATTCTCAGTAATTCGAGATGCATATTTATTTGTATTTAATTACGCATTTTGTGTTGGATGACTATGATATTATTGTTATTATTCATGATTAATTAATATTAACTATTTATTTATTTATTTATTTATTTATTGAATGATTGCATATTTATTTATTTACTTATTTTTATGGTTACTAATAGGAGTATATTAAATATTTACTCGTGTTTAGCTATGTATTTATATTATATAATGATATTAGTATTTTATGATTAGAGTATTATTATTGTCATATATTTATTATTTATCTATTTATTCATGAGTGCATTCATTTATTTATTTATTATTTGTTTGTTAGATCATTTTTTATTATATCTCCATTTGCGTGCTAGATGTTTAGTTGTAGGTTTATTTAGCACTATCTTATTTATTAGGATGTATTAATGATGAGCACACACCACGAACATGCATCATACAGAGATGTGAGTATTTTACTTGACAGTGGGTTTCGGTGTAGGTTATGGAGTCCGAGCTCGCCGTAGATGTGTCAATGCACTTGGAGCTTGGACCACAGGTCCGTAGAACTCTTCCTTTGCTTGATCTCTGCTTGACTCCTTGCATGTTGAGTTTAACCACATTTTATACGTAGGATGACATCAGCAACATGTTTTTAGATCCCTCTGATGTCACGCCATTTAACCGTGTTTTCTACCTATGTTTAATAAAATTTTAAAGTTGAGACCCATTGATGGTTTTGAAAGATAAGATCCAGAAACTACGTATCAAATCCTCTCTAAAGCCTATATGTATATATATATATGACGGTTTACGGCTTTTACGACTAAAAGTGTGTACGAGATGTATGGACTACATTAGTATTCCTTCAAACCTTAGGTAGTGCAGAGTGTGAGGGTATTGCATAATTTGTGGTACTAACTTAACTGTTCCTTTTCCTCTTCGAGTATCGTGGCAGGTGTAATATGGAGGATGGGAGGGTGCCAACACTTATTTAAGTATGTTTGCTTACCGCCCAGTGTGAGGTAATTCTGAAGTTTCTTAAGTTTTCGTGGGTAATGGAATACCCATTTGCCGGTTTATATTAGTTATTTTTTCTGACCTAATAACACTTGTTACTAATGTTTTTCATATTATACATGTAGGTCTTGTGATCTTGAGTTGGCTTTGGTGGGAGGACAGATAATTGCTACACACAATTGAGCTCAGTGTAGTTATTTTCTTACTTTTATTTATCTTTGATGTGTTTTGACGCATGCTTATCAATGTCTTCCATTCACATGATACCAAGTGGGTTGTTTTGATATATTTTATAGATCGAGCTACCGATTAACAATTTTAGACATGAGTTGACTCAATCGTAAAATTTCTAATTTGATTCTCAAGTGAACCAAAATTGGGATGTCACAATTGATTTAATATAATGACTTGCTTGATTAGTATAACACCCCAATTTGGCCTTTAGAATGGACCAAATCTTAATGTTATAATTTGGCAATTTATTCATTGAATGACCAACATACAAACTTTACGGAAGCATATCTCAATTGTTAAGGATACTTTAAATGGTATCGTTACTGGGCCCACTCATGTCCAATTACATGGACTTTGGGCTTGATCTTTTACTCGGCTAACACCCACAGTGTTGGCTAACTCTACTCTTTTACCCAATCCCATTTGGAGTCTCCAAACCCATGAACAAGACTTAGAAAATTAGTGTACGGCTTAGGAACACTAATCCCAACACCTTAGTCCAACCTTAGTGGTCTTGTTTACCATGTTGGCCCATGGGCTACTGTTTGGTATTTTTAAACCAAACCCTTTTGAGTGTTATGGTCCACTAGTCCAAATTTTAGCCCATTTGGACTGTTTAGCCTATACAAAAATTCGTCCCGTTAAGACCGTTCAATAGAACCCTAAGTATGAAACTTTTCACTAAGGGTACTCGCAACACCAAACCCTAATTAAGGTTACCTAATGAGGTTTAACACTTCACTTAGTAAGATAATTAAATTAAGTACATTTTTTGAGTTGTGCATGTGCGAAGGCATTGCCTCATTTTGCACACTAATGCGATCTAATCGTGATAAGATTTCATGTCTTTGCTAAGATACACAAACTGAGCTCTCTACTTGGCTCCATGAGTGAGGTAGTTTTAGACATTGGACTACATTGGCAACATTTTAGCAAAATCCCTCCGATGTCACGTCATGCTTTATGAGTATTCTTGAAGTTCCAGGATTTGTTGTGAGTATTAAGATACTCATTTGCCAGTACTTATCTGTCAGTAGTTATCTTCGAATTGGTAATCAAATTTGTTTGATTAGTGACAATTTGCCTATATCTATGTAGGTGAGTGTTCATGTTTGTGACCGGCGAAGGTGTGATTATCTTGAGGCTCATGGAGGGGGATGGTACCAGGTGTTCGTTATGTGCTGTGTATTGTATCAGATAGATGTATAAGACTTATGTATTCTGGGATTATGGGGCTTATACGTTTGGGGAACCATGAGTCATGTGATGTATGATGTTGTGGACGGATGCCCTAAACCCTAAAGGAAGGCAACCAACACCAAATATGCAACACAAAAATAAAAGAATTGAAATAATGCAAGGAAAAGAATTCTATATATATATATATATATATATATATATACATACATACAAGTACAAATAGCTAAACATGAGTTCCCGTGGGGTCCATACATGGTTGTCAAAGTATAAGAGTAACAGTAGAAAATACATGAACCCAAAACACATAAACAACAATGTGACGAAGTATGTGCATATGTGAAGTCTCAAGCATCCCCTAGTATCCACCAATGACACACCAAGCACATCACCTACGTAATATATAAAAAGAAAACTGTCAATAACAAGTTACTAGTCCACAAAATAACCAAACTAGGATATGAACTCAACACCTCATATTGAAATAAATAAAGAAAGGGATAGATCATTACAAGAAGAACCAAGAAGAAAACTTCACTGACATGCACCCTACTGTAGATAGGGGCCCTTAACCTACGCTCTCCAATCACCACCATTCACCACTCCTCCAAGCTCTGAATGCAAGAAAAAGAATCACCAGAATTATAATATATGCTACAGAACATGACACCTAACACACTATGCCTCTGGGTGTGAGAAGCTAAGATGCAGGGATGCGTATGATGTAGTAAGAAAAGAAGAAGAATGCAGCACCGGATTCCCATCAGCCATACCCTCAAACTGAAATTTGCCCCAACAAATCTCCAACCACTCAATATGAGACTTATCCCTCAGAATGGGACTTAGTCATCGATTAAACATCACAAAACAGTAATTAAATAATAAGTTTGGTTGGGGAATACTAATAATAAACAAGTCCGAAACAGACATGGAATCTAATCTCCAATCGGCAAGCTCAAACCAAGTAACATACAAATGAACTAAACTCAATAGCAAACTTCAGGTAGATATGATGCATGAATGGGAATACAGATCAAATCAACTGATTAATCCAACATGTATAACAAGGTAAAGACCCAATTTAAAACAACTCACCAAAACCCAAATAAATAATCCAAGCGCACCAACATACTCCATTTAGGTACCCAATTCTGAGAAAAATGATAACAAAATTTGGCACAATTTCCAAAATCACAATGAAATAATGTGTCAAAATCATTAAAATAAGGATAAAACATTTTATCTTCTAAATTACAATTAAAAAAAAAGGATTTCATCAAATATCCTTATTTAAGATCAACAATGAAGGAAAATGTTAGAAACTACTTCCAATTTATTAAATTATATATTAATAAATTAATAATAAAAAATATCACCAAATAAATTAATATAAAATAGCGACAAATATAAAAATATGAAAATAATGACATGATGTATGAACTATAAAAACTAAGGTGAAAGAATTGCCAAATTTGGAGTTCAAATGACGGAGCTTGATCGACAAAAGTTAAAATTTGGAAATTATCAAACAGTGTCGGACGGCTAATATAGGAATAAAGAGGTAAAGATTTGCCAAACATGAATGAAAATTGGAATAAGAGAATCCAACAGAGTTTTTTTACCAAAAACTAAGTTTAGACGACAGAGATATGACGCCACAAATTTTGATGCACGAGTGCCGCAACGTGTGGGCATCTTCCAAGGTCATTTTCGATGATCTCTGGTGGCTAATTCCTGTACTGTCAGTGGCACTAAAAAAATCTTGACTCGAGAAATTCATAAGTGGTGGCTTGACATTATTTTGTTGTAATGGAGATATAAGGTTATAAAGATGAAGTCTTGGATGGGAAAACAAAAGGGTCCAATGAAAGTGTACAACATTGAAAGACACATTTTAGGAAACTGAAACAATACAAATGTACATTAATATACATGTTTTATGATAACGGAAAGGTGTAACTCTAGTTGTTTCTTGGAAAATGAAAAGGGAGCAATTACACAAAACCATGCATGTGGCCCTGATGGCTAACACTAGTCTAACATGTGGCATGTCTACTATCATGTATTGAAACATGGAATGAATGTCCACGTTAAACCTAGGGGTGCTAATTGAGCGAGCGAGCCGAGGTCAACATGTGTTCAAACTCGGCTCGAATAGTTCGAAACTCGTTCGAACTCGACTCGAGATCGAACGAGGTTTTGGACATACATGCTCGAGTTCGACTCGAATATATTTTATGTGTTCGAGCTCGAATATACTTAAATTGCTTAATTTTTCATGAGCTCGTTTGCCAGCTCGTTCGTTAGTTCGAAACCAGCTCGATTAAAAGTCAAAAGTGTACTTCACTTTTGGCCAATGTGGTTTGAACCCACAACCTTGAAGTCATCAAGGTGAATACTTACCATCTCAACTATCTTGCTTCTTTGTTATTATATTACATATATATATATATATAATATAATATAATATAATATAATATAATATAAAGACTATATTATTATATTATTTTATCGAGTCAAGTTCGAGTCGATTTCGAGTTATAACCGAGTCGAGTCGAGTCAAACACGCATCGATGGCATCGTTGAGTGCTTTCCGATGAGTTATAACCTGCTTAGGGTTTAACTAGGGTTGCTAATTGAGCGAGCCAGCTCGTGCAGTCATTTAGCGTTCGGCTCGGCTTGACTCGACTCGAAACTCGACATTTAAATGCTTGAGCATTTAGCTCGAACTCAAATCTTACGAGCCGAGCTTGAGTAAGGTCGTGTTTGACTCGACTCGACTTGGTTATAACTCGAAGCTCGACTCGTGATAAAATAATATAATAATATAGTTTTTATATTATATCTTTTATATATATATATATATATATATATACAATATAATAACAAAGAAGTGAGATAGTTGAGATGGTAAGTATTCAAGTTGACAACTTCAAGGTTGTGGGCTCAATCCACATTGATAGTATTTTTTTAAGTGAGGTACTTTTGACTTTTAATCGAGCCGGTTTCGAGCTCACGAACGAGACTGGGTTCGAGCTCGGGAAAATTAAACTGTTTAAGTGTATTCGAGCTCGTAACACATAAAAGATATTCGAGTCGAACTCGAGCATGTATGTTCAAAACTCGTTTGATCTCGAGTCGAGTTTGAACGAGTTTCGAACTATTCGAGCCGAGTTTGAACACAAGTCGAGCTCGGCTCGCTCGCTCGATTAGCACCCCTACCATCGTTTTTTGTAACTGACCATAGACCAAAATCAAACTATTCGAATGGATTCAAGGCACAAACTTAAAATGGTCAAACCCCTTAGCAAAATAAATTTTTACAACTTGACACGGATTCAAGATCACATCAAACTAAGATATTTTGTAAATTATTAACACAAAATACATGCTAAAAACTGCCAAAATGTAACCTCCAATCCGGAAACGACCCTAAACTCAAAGTGTTCATAATAGGAGCTAAGTGTAAGAGCCAGCATGTGGCAATATGACTTACATGCATTGTATGAAAACCCAGTAAGGTTATTGTCTTAAGCTTCTCTGAAGATTAAGATCCGCTTTCATAAAGTTTGTATGTTAGCGGTCCAACAAATAGCTTTCTAAATTATAACATCAAGATTCAGTCTGTTCCGCAGAACGAATTGAGGTGTTACAATTAGAGCCAAGGCTAGTCCAAACAACAACAAATGCGTTCACTAAAAGAAATTAAGTTCCTTAAATTGTTTCACTTAGTGTCTATTATTAATTAGAACATTAGGTTCTCCACCAAAATAAAATAAAAGGCAATTATGCAAAATTGGCTACAAGGCAAAGAAATAATTTATTCAAGCAAAACCAGAATTAGTCCAATCATACTAAGCAGATAAGTAAACATGAATCTAATTCCTAAGCCACAATATTAAAATGATCCCAAGAAAGAAATTTCCACCACCATGCAATCACATAACATGAATGAACAAGCATAAAGAAGTCCTTTAAAATAAGTTTGCCATAGAGTTCGCCGACTGTTCCCTTCCAAGTTCACAAACTCAACTGTCCAAGTACGCACCTGCAGGATAATTCCTTATTAGTGATGCAAAATGATTAAGTAATATAACCACAATAAACTTAAAAAGAAATTAACAGGAACAAATTCAATATTGAGTCTATGTCAGACTCCCATTCTAGCATAGTGGCTTCCTTACTAAAGATCTACCATTAGTGATCACTCAATGCTGCCCAACCTACAGATAGTAAGCCTATGTCCTCAATATGACTCGAACTTTCGAGTACATACAAGCCTTGGACCCGAGAAACCGTAAGTACAACCTAGCAT
>JAURVB010002322.1:0-12156 GCA_033002965.1 Piper betle | reverse complement strand
TCGTCAACTTCGTAGTCTGCCCATTTTCCTCTTTGGCTGATGCCATAAGAATCATCTTTGTCTGAGTTCCCTAAACAGCACTCGAGTGGAAGTCTGCTGACTATCTGAAGTGGACAGCTCAAAACGTACAGGCTTTATTTCCGTCATGCCGTGTGCTCGAAATTTCACCTTCCATCCACTTCAAACCTCCATATTTGTTGTAATCAGGCCACCAAATGGAACCTGCAGCCAACAGCAACTGCAAGGTCACAACGCAAAAAAACTGCCACATTATAACCGCACAACGTGATGTATTCGAATTGAAGAACTTCAAAACGTAAGAAATGTAATTTCCATTCATTTTAAAAGAAGAAAACATGATACATTGAATAATCAACACCTTTTGATGAAAGAGTCTGATGTCACCACTTTGGTTTTATCACAACAATATCAACTATCAAACCCATGATGCACGAATCGGCTGATTCAGCAGTGAATCGGCCGATTTAAATCGGATTGGCATCGCGCCGATCCGATTTCGGCCGATTTAACTCTAAATCGAAATCGGCCGATTTAATCGGAATCTTTTTATGAAATTACTAAAATACCCTAGGTATGATTTTTATTAAATTATTTAAGCATGGGTAAAATAGTAATTTGGATTTTAAAAACCTAAAATCAAACCCGCTCCCCCACGCCGCCGCCGCCCCATTTCCGCCTCCGCCGTGCTCCCTGACTCGGCTCGCCGCCGACCGGGTCGCCGAACTCGCCGCCGACTCGCGAAGTCGCTGACCGACATCGCTGGCCGCACCGAATCGTCGCCGACTGTTCGTCCGACCGGGCTGCCGACATCCTCCGACATCGCCACCGTCGAGACTAGCCGCCGACCGGGCCGCGGCGGCGGCGCGGGTAAAGAGTGGCATTCTCGTAATTAAAAGTTGGACTCGAGTCTAACTCGAGTCAAAAATAATAATTAATTCTAAATAATTTTAAAAATCTTAAAAATATTTAAAAATATCAGAAACTATAATACACAGAATAATATCAAAATAACATCAATACCCAATTTTAATATATTTATATTATAAATTATCAAATTATTATATATGACCGATTAAATTAATTTGGACCGATTCAACTGAACCTGATTTTTTGCCGATTCAGACCGATCCATTCTGATTCCGACTCTCTAGAAAATCAATTCTGATTCTGATTCTGATCCATACAATCATAGTATCAAACACAGCTAGTTTTACTTTTAATAATAATAATAATAATAATTAATAATAATAATATTATTATTATTATTATTATTATTATTATTATTCCACCCGATCGCCAGCCAAAAAATGTGTTTGGGATATAAATCTTAAACTAAGATGTATAAAATTAAAAATAACAAAATCGTAGCTGGCCGCCGACGAAGAAGCCGCCGGCCGCAGCGAAGACGACGAAGGCGGCGATGTCCATCCCTTCCGACGATCTCCACCACCACGACTCCGACTCCGACGTCGTCATCTCCGACCCCGGTGACGACTACCGCACCATCTCCGTTACCGACTCCGACGGCGACGACGACGACGACTCTCCGACCGCCGACGACATCCCCTCCAACGGCAACCACCTCTCGACTCCGGCGAGCTTCTCCCGAACGGGGTCGGCGACGGCGAGGACGCCGCCGAGGAGGAGGAGGAGCAGCGGATGGCGGCGGCGGATCGGGCGGCCTCCCAGGCGTTCCGGGAGGACGAAGAGCGGCGGCGCGGCGCCGCTGACGGCGGAGAACGCGGCGAGGGTGGTTGAGGCGATGAGGGATCGCCTTCCCGGCGCCCTCCCCGACTGGGCTGGCCGCGTCTCGGAGGATCGGTGGATGGACCAGCTGCGGCGGTTGAGGGAACCCTAATAACAGGCTTTCCTTTGGTAATTGCAGTTTCATTGTATCCTCTTTGATTACTGTTCATGTAAGGGAATGGAATGTGATGCGCCGATGGCAGAAGCTTGCGTTCTTTTTAGTGATTTACTAAATTTCGATGCTTGCTTGAAAGTTGAAACTGTTATTGCATACATTACTTAATGAGATTGAAAGAGGTTGAACGGCTATTTGATTATAATCTTAGCTTCTGAACTTCGATTTAACCTAGAGCCTGCTGTTTATGTTCAGTAAAAAATTATCACTTACTTTTATTTGAAGGACTTGTCAATTTTCAGTCTTTATAGTATATATTGGGAATCGCCATTATGAGGTTTTAGTAGTGTGTCATAGAACAACTATTTTTGCCTCGAGATTGTGGAATGGTAATTGAACTAAACCATCATTTTAGAACTAGATACTTGCCAATGAGTTAAATAGATCACATTTCAGTGTACTTTCCTTGATTTTGAACAGTCATATGTAGACTTCTTTGTGTGTGTACACAAACGAAAATTGAAAACTGCGTCTTGTGCTCGATCATCATCAATTATAATTGAGCTTGGCTTCTTCATTTGTATTCCCAAGAAGTGTGATTGGATGTATAGAGGGGGGATTTATATCTTTATGTATGATTGGATGTATTTAGGGTGGATTTATATTCATTATTGTTCCTTCTGAATAGACATAGATGTTTCAATGTAAATGCAAACGTCTCTTCTTCTTACTGGCTGGGCCAATCAGTGATCAAGGCATCAAGTGAGATACAAATTTCAAATGGCTTTGTACCATGTGGAAGTTGGAAAAAAATTCCGTGGATGATAGCCATAATTTCAGTTATAATGTTTTCTTTTAATTGTTTGTTCGGTATTTGCTTCTTAGATCTATCAGCTGTTTTACCACGTGGAAATGATTTGCTTTATTTTTTCAAAAGCTGATTTTATGCTCAATAGGGCTATTGTGGCTGTCGTATGCGAGTTTAGCATAAAAGTAGCAAGTTCACACAAAAGATATGCACAGTTTCACAATAAATTGATGTCAGCTGTGAGTAAAATAGAGTGCCTTTTTGTTTTGAGGAACCTCTTTATGAACCTTCCACATGTATGCAAATATATGAACTTGATGTATTTTTTGTTATGCAATTGGTTGTTCTCACGATTTCATATAAGCAAATGAAAATTTTTGTTAGAAACCATGCATGCAATGAAAGATACTTGTGTTGTTCTCATTAAGCCGATGATATACTTTGGAGATGTGATCAAACTATTGCATCTCACTTTCATTGCTATTATGGCTGCATCAAGAATGTAGAAATGAAATTTTGTTACTTTGATTTTTCATGGGTTTTGTGACATTGTCCTAAATATGGGAGTCATCAACATGCTGTTTATAAAATTCATGCCCCAAACCAATTTTGGTTGGATAAAGGATAGACGATGATGTTTCTAGATTTGATTAGTTAGTTGATCCTAGAATTTGTTAATAAAAGCTTTAAAAAATAAAGAGCTCTGTGGAATGGGCTGCCCTGAGCTTTTTTGGCTGACTCTGCTTAGCTGCCTTTAGTTTGATGTCTTTGAATCCTATCTTTCATTGTTACATTATATGCAGCATGCCCGCCAAGATCATATTGAGGGCATATGCTTCTGCAATGCAGCTGTCCCGAACTAGTTCCCCGCTTGATCACCTTTTTATGGTGTACAGTGGTGAAAATGCCAAATTTTTAGGAAAATTCCAAGTGGGTAGTTTGCATTCGTAGTTGTTGGATTCAAGGATTTAATATTCACCTAGAACAAATTGAATTATTTAGCTTTACTTTGAAAACAAAACCTATAAAATTTAAATGCATTCGTTAGTTCTGCTATTTCTAGATGCTTGGTGTAGCCGATTACTAGGAAGCGTAACACCAGCTCATGTCGTTTCTTTTGTGTGTTCTTTATTACTCTCTATTGTTTTTTGGAAATCAGGAAATAAAATATAAAAGGACAACTATAAAGTGATTCTTGTGTTACCCTATTTTTTAACAACTAGAAAGTGATTCATGTGCTGCCCTGTTTTTTAGTTAAGCTGCTGATTAGGGTCTTTGATCATGTGCTTACTGCTTCCTTGTCTGATGCTTTCTTCTCTGATGCAGCTCAGGTCTTGCCGTCGAAGAACTGTGGGAAATGTCACGAGACACAGTTTGCCATCTAGTTCGGACAGCAGGATACGCAGTAACGAGTATTTGACATGGCAAGACCAGTTCCTCTATCTAGAAAATTTGCACAGTTTTATATATAGAGCAAAATGATACCGTGATTTGTTCGGATTGTAATTGTAGACAAGATATTAATGGACCATTACAATCGAGAAGGTGTCCTCGGTTGTCCCATTGCAAATAAGAATTTTGGGATGCATTTGCATGGTAGTTCGAGAAGCATAATAGGATAATAACGTGAAGGACGATGAACCGATATATGAATAATCTAAGACCAATTTGATGTCTGATTCTCTACTCCATAGAATCGACAAAGTTTGAATAATCCAATGGAAGACCTCCATTCTTCACTTTTATTATTTGAAGAATTCTTTTGCCCAAACGGGAAGACTGACTATTTAGAGTTGTTCAGTAAATTGACTACACGTATGTAGACACGGATCCAGTTATCAACTTATACATCTCTCTACTTGTTCAAGAAAAACTTGTATCTCTGTATCGCTCAGTTTTTCGTCATTGTTAGGACATTAATGTGCTTCAACGCCTAACTCGTACAGCCTACTGTTTTGAGACATGACCAATTACCAATAAGTTCTTCCTTTTCCACCAACTCTCAACTCCCAAAATAGAGAACATCTCGGCTCGCACCTAAGATCATTGATAACGATTTGAGACCTCATTTTCTCTTTGCTTAACTTCTAAACCAAGCAGAAATGAAGGCCCTCCCCACTGTCAAACTTACTCCATCAAAAAGGGTTTATGCAACAAGACAGCATCGTGTATATAACTTAGATTAAAGGGTCAGGTTCTTTTTTCTTTTTTATTTTCCAACATAATAAAAGGGTCAGTTAATAAGAAACAATAAGCACAATTTATAAAAACTAAATGCTTACCAAGATGAGAAGACGAAGGAAACCAGTGACAACTGGTGACTTGGGACTTGGTCTGCCGTTGCCAACTTTTTGGATAACCGGAAGCTTCTCTATGTTTCAAGACATCTGACAAAAAAGCTAATTTAAATATGTTTTCACCGTAATTTTAAATAAATAACGCATATATTATTCTTAAATCTGTATGATTCAAGTCTTTGTATTATATTAATTTATATTTACTTTTTCAATTTCAAATTTTCCCAACATACGGTATTTTGTGGCTGTAATCACTAAGGGTAATCTTTATAAAAAGAGGCACACCAGAGGTTGTGTATTTTGGGTATTTAATTATATAAATCATAATATTAGATTTAGAGATTAGGAAGAAATCAATTAAGAAAACATTTGGCCGCTTCTATACGGCTCCTTCTTGACCAAACTTTAATCCTCCTCCCTTCCTCTCTTCATTTTATCATCCTTCATCATTTTTCATTGTTATCCTTCTTAATTCCTTTCATCTTCCTCCTTATATGACTAACGTTTTTTAGTTTCTTTTAAGCTGGGATATTTCCGATTCTCCTCTGTTAATACAAAAATCTGCTTTCTTAATTATTAGTGTCATTAGTATTAATTATGAAGCGCAATTTATAGGTGTGCGGCAGGCCTGCATGTACCTTACGAACAAGAACGTGAAATCTTTTCAATGAATTCTCATCTTCCCAGATGAACTCCAAATATTCAATGCCTTTCATGAATCATGTGACACAACTGACAAAAACATCAAACTACTAGACCCTTCCTTCTTCTTTGAGGGAGAAGATGAAGTCAAACATTCTTAGAAGAGCTTGCCAAACTCCATACCTGATCACCGTGTCCTTCATCATATTTGTCACCATTCTTTACGGGCAGGACCTGATCTCCATCTTCAGGCAGCAGGAAAGTCCAGCGAATGAACCACGTGATGATCACAGCCGACCCAGATCAGAAAAAGGTAGATTGAGCCCATAATAATTCTCTGCCTTTTTGTATTAGTCTTCCTTCAACTTTTTCTAATGAAAACTGTGCAGAGTTAGACCATAATGAGGCAATTCATCTGCCGTTTGCCGTCGGAGAGCTCGCCGGCGAAGGCCGCCGGTGCGACGTCTTTGCCGGCCGGTGGGTGGAGGACGAGGAGAAGAGGCCGCTGTACGAGGAGTGGGATTGTCCATACATACAACCGCAGCTGACCTGCTTGGAGTATGGCCGGCCGGAGAGGAGGTACCAAAAATGGAGATGGCAGCCCCATGGTTGTTCCTTGCCCAGGTAATGAATGAACTTGTTGCTTCAAATCAATGCATACTTCTGATCTATAAAGCATTACCTTCTCAATTCTCATACTCTTTACATCACCGTGCTTAACATAATGAAAATAAATCTCTAATCTTATCTTTTTGTGTTCAAATGGATGCTATCATGATGTTATGGATCATTACTGTGATCTTTAATGTTTTCTCGTATGATGTAGTTCACAGTTTTTCTAATCCTAACCAGTAGTACTACACTTAGATAGGTGGAATATTATTAGGTGAAAGTTTAATCTGGGGAATGAATTCACATGGATGGAAGTTGCAAACAAAAATAACAGATTTTCTTGTATTTTTGTCAAAAACAAACTTAAAGTTGGTAGGAAGATTCATTGTACAGATTATCAACTCTCCACCAAACAAGCATCAATGGACACCGGTTCACATTTTGGACTTCGGAGAGTTCCTTTCAGTTTCAATGACACAGAGTCGATAACCTTTCACATCTCACCTTTGTTTTCAAATATCTGATTCTGCAAACAGGGCAACCAAAACTTTGCCTGTTTTTGAAATGCTATTTTCCTCAATAGAACAACTTAAGAACATGCTTGGATGTATGGACTAAAACAGGTTCAATGCCACGTTTATGTGGGAGATGTTGAGGGAAAACGAATGATGTTTGTTGGGGACTCGCTTAACCGTGGACAGTTCGTTTCAATGGTTTGCCTCCTCCACTCGATCATCCCCGAGAATGAGAAGTCCATGAACACACATGACTCACTCACTGTGCTCAAAGCAGAGGTATCTCAAACACTAATGTGTGTATATGTAGAGGTTCAACTATGTTAATGGTTTTCATTATTGACAATTACCTATTTATGATCTGGGTTTGTCATCAATGTGTTGATCAGAGGTACAATGCATCGATCGAGTTCTACTGGGCGCCATTCCTGGTCGAATCCAACTCGGACGATGCAGTTATTCACAGGGTGTCAGACAGAATTGTGAGGTTAGGTTCCATCAAGAAGCATGCCAAGAATTGGGAAGGGGTTGATATCTTGGTGTTCAACACTTACCTATGGTGGATGACTGGAGAGAAGATGAAGACATTGTGAGTGACCTGCATTCATAATCCGCAACTGGGGCCACTCATGAGCTAACGAACTTCAAAACTTGCAGGCGTGGATCATTTGAGGATGCGAAGAAGGACATTGTGAAAATGGAGACGGAGAAAGCATACAGATTAGCATTGAAAAGTATGGCGAAATGGGTGGACAAGCATATGGATCCTCATAAAACAAGAGTGTTCTTTGCAACAATGTCTCCTTCCCATGCTAAGTAAGTTCCATTTGTCTACAAGGTTTAGCTAACACATCTCCCCTTTTAATGTAAGTATCATTCATCATAATCATGGATATACTCCAGTTCTTGATTACATTCACATTTGAATTGAAATGGAGGAAAATTGTGATAGAATAATATCAAAAGAGGAGCGTTTATAACTCTACATATGACATGTAATTTGGAAGCAGTAGATGCTCATATTTCACATTGAAGTTGATGAAACTTGACAGGAGTGAAGAGTGGGGAGGTGAGCCTGGAGGAAACTGCTATAACCAGACAACTCCAATAGGTGATCAAAACTACTGGGGTACATCATCTAGCAAGGACATAATGAAGGTGATTGGCAATGTATTCAGCAAAATGAAGAATCCCATTACTGTTATCAACATCACCCAGCTCTCGGAGTACAGAAAAGATGCCCACACTTCCATCTACAAGAAGCAATGGAGCCCCCCCACACCTGAGCAGTTGGCCAATCCGGTTAGCTATGCAGATTGTGTTCATTGGTGTTTGCCCGGTCTCCAAGATACTTGGAATGAGCTTTTATACACCAAGCTTTTCTATCTTTGATGGATAGATTCATAGAGATATGATCAATAGAATTGATCAGATCATCTGACCATTCTTTAACATGTTTTATCTTTTTTATGCATGTTTTCATGTACCATTAATTTTGACCATCATAATATAAAATTCATATTTTACCCAGCTAACAATCTTAGCTGTTGCCCACATTTGGTTGATCCTAGTATCTGTTGCACGAAATAAGAAGAATTTATGTTGTATTAAATTAAATTAGGCAAAATGTCGGGCCATGCACGGCTCACATTAAAAATAGACTCTAATTTCAGAATATAATAATTTTTATGTTTTAGAGATAGATTAAAATGTTAAAAATAAATTTTAAATGAGGAGATAAACTATAATAATTTGATTTATTTTATTCATTTTATTCAATTTTGATTCGTTGAATACCCTATTGTTTGTTAAAGCCTAATTTTTAGCTCCCCTTTATTTATAAGAATAGACGATGCTACTGTGCTCATTTACGAAGCTCCTAACTTGCAAAATTTATAATTTGGTGAGATAATGATGAAAATTATAATATTGGGAGGTAATAATAATGATAATAATAATATGATAAACTGCGAGTCTCAGAAAGGTTTCTGCCAACTTCCTGAGGGTTGGACTGCTAGGTTTAAGGGGGAGTTCATAAAAGAATCAGCTGTTCCATCTATCATGGGATCAATATTTTATGTAGAATCATATGTAATTCAATTTTTTTTGCACCTTGTGATTGAGCACTGTTATTCCACGACATACAATTATATGTTTATTGAAAACACGGCGAAGAAAGCACACGAAGCTTTTGCTTTTTCCATGCCAATGGAAGTCATCTTCAATCAAATCATCCACAAGAGGAGCATTCATCTTTTTTGAACAGTACCCAACATGGAAGTAGCATCAAGCATCTGAAAACAGGTGAAAGTTGGGAGAAAAAGAGATTGGAGTTGGTTCCTACCCACCATTTGATGTTCTTCACAGGTTTGCCGCATTCTTCCTGTTCCTCGGAAAGTAGATGGGTCATGCAATGGCCAATCTCTTGAAGAAAAGCTTGCAATCCATTTTACGTCAGCATGAATCTGATTCGAATAGGCTTATGACTTGTAACAAGTGTTGCAGTCACTTAATCACTTAATCCAAACAGGTGAACTTCTCTTAATCCAAAAGTTAAATTAAAAATAAGATTTTCTCGTTAGTTATATAAGTCATTAGTCACCTTCAAACATGATGTTCCCTAACTCCGCATGTTATAATGAAGTTCTAAAAGACTCTATTTCGAGTGCGCTCATAACGTTTCAAGGAACTTCAATTTAGGCTGGCCCGAGATAATACCAAAACCGATCAGTCTGGGCCCAATGGGCCTCTAAATGAGACTTGTAATAGGTATCACGAGTCTCTCTTAATCTAAAAATTAGCTTAAAAAATAAGGTATTCCTGTTAATCTATATATAAGCCACCACTTATCTCTAAACATGATGTAAGATAAAACTAACAAGTACAACCAATGTATATGTTGATGACAGATTAACAATATCATTGTTGGACTTGATATAGTTTCAATGTTAGTTAATCCAAGGAAGCTTAAATATTTACACAATATGCATGGCATTGCCCAAAGTATAACCAAACAATTACAACAATTTGTTACAAAGATACGTACTTAGGGCAATTTAATTGTGAGACAAACAAGCAAATAAATAAGAGAATAAAAAAAACACAAAATTAATGACTTTGGGCAGAGTACCAATGCTCCACCACGCCATAGTAGAGATCAATTTTAAATTATAGATAAATTCTAAATTAAATGAGATGATATAGATTCTGATTTTAGAGTTCAACTGTAATCACATAAAATGATAAAATATAATAATTTAATACATATATATAGTTATTTTATTGTATTCTTATTGGTTGAGTTTCCTACTTTTTATCAAAGCGTGACTTTTAGTTACCTTTTTATTAATAAGAAATTATATAAGCCTTCTTCCACCATAATAATTCAAATTTCTACTTTATATTGGAAATTTTATTAAAATAAAGATAAAAGTTAAAATAATAAATTTGGAGAATATTAGAAATGCATAATTAATGATCATAATTTATGATCTGTAAATTTTATAAATGCAAGAAAATTCCAAAAAATGATAGATATACCACCTATTGGAATATCAATTTAATTATATTATCTATAATACGTCTAGAACATATAATAAGATTCATACAAACCTTGGTAGTTTTAGTTTAATTAATTTGACAAGATATACTTTGGAAACTGTTCTATTTTATACATTTTATTTACATTCATCGAATCTAAGTATGGAAAGAGATTAGTGTTTTCCCATTATTTTATATACACTGTTATTTTTTATATCAATGTAATCATGTAACTAATGCCCCTACTTTCCCAACAATTAATACAATAATCTAGTTTAAAAAACTATATTAATCTCAAGTGTCACGACATTTCACGAGATTTAATACAAGTGGGAGTTTTTTAATGAAGGTAATACAAGTGGGATTGCAACTTGCCAACATGCTTTTCTTGTTTGGTTTTACAGTAATTATCTTTTTTTCTACCCCCTCTTGCTACATAATTGTAAGTATTTTAAGGCTAATAATTTAAAATTAATGATTATAAGACATTATGAAGACCATTTTAATAAACCTGTAAAATTATTCCATTACATCTTGTCACTAAAGAAAATATTTTATTATCTGTGTAGCCTGAAAATATGTTTCCTCCAAATTATTTATGACTAAAGATAAAGATATTAATTTTAGTTTGATATTTTGGAACAAATATGTATTTGCCCGCACACTTCTTCTTTTCTTTACGACATAACATAAAAAGTATTTATAACTTTTCTATGCAAATAAGATTTTATAATACATTTCATACTTAAGAAAACCCACTTTCCTCACCAACATTTCTCCACCTTCATCTCACTTAAGTTCTATTACATCACCTAAGTTTGTATTTAGAAACTAACTTAAGAAGTATAATAAAATAAAATTACTCTTTTAACCATCTTCCCTGTCTTTACCTCATCTACGTCTTAATAAAAAATTCACGCCATTACCTCTCCTAATTTGTATTTAGAAACTCACGTAAGCGTAGTAAGAAATATAATAAGATGATGTTTTGAAGTCGATGGGTGGTTATTGTTGTGGCGGTGGTGACGATGGTGGCAGTGGTCTCACCATAGCCTCCTCTTTAAAACCCGGTTTCGGGTGAGGGTTTTGTTTGCTTATAGTTTTCCCTCAATTTAGGCTAGTCTTAAGTTTGTTCAAACGAGCTTGAGCTAGATCAATTTTCAAATCATGAGCATATGCCCAAATGGCCATATGACCATGTTATGGTGGCCAAGTATGCATGACATGTAATGATAGTTTGAGATATTATTAACCATAAGTTATCATTGTATACCCAAGGTATATAAATAATTTTTATGAGTTAGCCAAGGTTGTAGGCCTAGATTTAGGCCGTTGCAGCGTTACTATCCATTTAAAATTTTCAAGGTATCTCATTTGCATGCATTATATGGATTTCAAATCACCTGATTGTGCCCCTATGGGCCCAACATGAATGAGTCATAGGCTTTAACTTCATTGAGTTGATTTGAGGTTTATTTAACCTTCTTAAATCGATTCCTACCCAGAGAGTTACTTTTAAGACTCGAGTCAATTTTGCCTTTGGATAGTTTTGATCCAAGCTTTCCTTCCATGGTTCATTTAACCTTCTTACCTTAATTCCCGCCCATAGAGTCACTTTTGGGACTCAAGTCAATTTTGACTTTAGACAGTTTTGATCCAAGCTTTCCTTCCATATGCATAATGTATATACACATAAGTGGGCCCCACTAAACTACAAGTTGTTGGACTTTGGATATTGCCACATGGCAAGATTTGAGCCATCCACATCGGCCCTAACGTTACCAAGCTATTTTCTAGATATTTTTTATGATTTTGATGATTTCCTGTAAAACCCACGTATCCGAGTTAGGGTTTTATATT
>JAURVB010002321.1:0-42632 GCA_033002965.1 Piper betle | reverse complement strand
CGACATAATTTTTAGTGGAATTTAGTCGTTTTTATGAGGTATATCATGGCTTTGCTAATTATTTCCATCTCTACATAGAATTATGATAATGGCTATAATAAATACATTTTTCCTCAAGAGGGTTAACTCTAAAATTAGTTTTGCCTTATTGGCAACTGCAGTTGAGCTTACGTTTTTTCTGGAGAGATTTTTACTAATTTATGGAGACATGAAGCTATTTACGAAAATTACACTTGATTTTATTACATTTTTTACAGAAATAACTATTACAAATCTTTAAAATTTATCAATACATTTCTAAAAAATATCATTAGCATTGCCGATACGTGAATGGTTCATTTGCCAATCATCAAATATTTAGTTTGTGTTTGATGTTGCCATTATTTTTAAAAAAATGGCAAGAACAGCCATTTTTTACGACAATCTGTGGGGAGTACATAATATCGTGGTCGACACTACGGTGGAAAAGTATAGACGACAACCACAACATAATCTAAAAAACCACGGAGAAATGACTCCTAAGGTACTTATAGCCACGGTTCTTTTGCCCACACCTCTATGACTATGGGTATACTACTTTTGAAACACTGCTTTCAGCGTTACGTTATTGGGTATGGTAAAAAACACATTAGGGATAGGCTATATATCCTCCTACTAGCCTACAGCAATCTTAGGAATACTCAATGGGCTTTCGTGGGCAAATGTGGTATTTTCTTGAAGTTCATCTCCATCGTTTCTACTTTTGTTTTTTGTTTTAATTGTTTTTATTTTCCTATTTGCAATATAACAACGCATATCCTACCCCGGGTAATTCAACATATGCATCCAATAGGGAAAAAATAATGATTGAAGGAGGCTGGAAAGGTCGATGTATTATATATTGGCAGAAATGAGTAAAGGTGATGTATGATATTGCCAACTAGTAATGAGCTTGTTTTTCCTTTGTCTACGGTTGATAAAATCCGTGACTATTACACTTCTTTCGTTCAACACTGGGAATAAAATTATAACAAAAAATTTGCATTACATTTACCATCACGCATTAGCGTTCATTGACTGCAAGAGATTATTATTTCTAAGCTATTTTCAATAAAATAGCATATTGATTATTATACAATTAAATTATTTATTTTTCCAATGATTATTTGCATTTCATATTAGTTATTTATAATTATGTACTGCATTTGGTCATCATGCAAACAAAAATAGGCCTCGTAAAAGTTGAAAGATAGTAACAAGTTGACATGTCTGTTACACATGATAAACAAAAATCCCGGCAAAAATTTCATACCAAAGTACAAGCAACCTGTATTCATGTTGGGCATCTTATGCAAACATATATTTTCACTCTTTCGCAGGCAAAAATGAAAACAGGACACGCCCTTAGTATCTTCACATATGGACACTCAACTTTCGTCCCCAAGATGAATTAACATTGAAATATACAAGCATGAAAATTACTCCTTTGTATCCACCACAGAATTTTTGTTTGGAGCATCTGGATCAGGTGCATTGAGGATTGTCTCTTCCTCCACTGTATCCTTTATGGACTCCCCTTCTTCCATTGTAGTCGTTTCGGCTGGAAAAGTAAAAGCTTCTTCAGCAAAATTGTTTTCACTGTTGGGTGATGCTTGACTAATTGATAACTTGTTTTCTGCATCTGAAGGCTTTGATTGTGCAACAGTTTTCCCTTCTTGCTTGGAGGAAGGTTGTTTTTGGATGGTAATTTGGCAAGGGACTTCCGGACTGTTGTCCTTTTCACTGTCGAAGAGTCTCCATTTTGTTCTTCTTTGCCTATTTTGATTGGTTTCACACTAGAATCACCACTACTTTCTGTCTTACTTTCAAGAGAGGTAGCAGGGAGCTTGGGTCGCCCAAACTTTGGTGATTTTGGACGTGTTATTGGAATCTGCAATCAATAGACAGACAATCGACACTCGTGCATGCAAAGCTGAAAACAAGCAAAATTTTTTGCAGGAACCAGGCTCCCAAGAAGTTAACCAGAACATAAGTTTCATATATATGCATCAAATAAAGAAACATAAAGAATTCTAAGTTTTTCATTATATAATTTGACCTTCCACGTAAATGCTAACACATGTTCTGTATGATCCTTGCCATGACAAACTTCTTCAGAAAAATAATATCATCCTTACCAAGAAACTCAGATTACCCCAACCATGATAAAGGAACTGATGTTAATCCACACCTTCTTAAGCTCAGTCTTTGGTGGCACTGGTTCCTGATAAAAGTTTGGCATTGGTGTAGCTTTAAACGTCAAGCTTTTTCTGAGTTGTTTAATTTCAGCATCCTGCTTTTCCTGTAAATCATTGTGAACAATGATTCAGTTATATTAGAGGTATGACGTCCACATTTATGGTTTTAAGATTTCTTTCTTTTGTTAAAAAAAGAGAGATATGTTGTTGCATTATTTGCTTCATTGTCTATACAGTAAAAGTATTAATTATTTGCTTTAGTGTGTACGTAGTAAAATTCTCATTACCTTGGATTTTGCCTGTAAGTTGTTCTTTTCAGCTTCTTTTGCTTGAGTCTTCTCCTCCAGCTTTAAAAAAAACTAAAACACAGGAGAACAATGCATCAATAATTAGACCACGAAGCTTTTAGCATCTTAATACAAAAGAAAATTATCAAATTATAGGAGCAAAGTTTAAACTATCATTTTTCAAATCAGATTCACACAAGCAAAGACCTGCATGAATAATCAATTTCATAAAACAATCTCACCTCTTTGCGTTTTTCAGCTCTCTCATCAGACCTGAATGAAAAGTTAGAACTACTAACCCTTCTCTCTGACCCAGAAATAACACCCCTGCAGTTGATGCATACAGTGTCAAGTTGTGGTCCATGATGCTTATGCAAGTTTTCTTCGTCTTTGCAAAAATCCTTGGCTTTAACAAAAATTAACCCTTAAATCCTACATTCAATTGCAGGTTGATGTAGCACAACCACATAGATATCACAGATACATGTAGAATCTAAGAATTTGTTTTTAAGGAGTTTGCAATTTTAAATTTTACATTTTGTCACCTAAGAACTTGACTTGCAATTTTAAATTTTACATTTTGTTACCTAGGAACTTGACTTCTGTCTATCATTGCATCCCATTGCTAATGAGTTAAAGATGCTCTTCCATATGCATTGTAGTGAGAAAATTTTCCAGTAAAATCAAAATATTACTTGAAAATAACCACTATAGAAGAAACAAAAAGAACCAGGCACCATAAAGTCGTGTGTATTTAACTAAGGTGAGAACCTCAACGTAACAAACCCCTTCTTAAGTCAGGTTCAAAATGATCTTATTCCAAAACTTATAAGAACAGATTGCTCTCAGCTGAAACCAAAGTATTAAATTGGATTTCTAGGTGATGAATGTAATTGTTTTAATAGATTAAGGAAGCTAAGAGACAACGAGTAACAAGGGACACTACGAGGCATTTGAATGAATGTCACCATCCCCCTTATTTGCAACAGCTTGTGTTGATGGCTTTAGATCTCGGTCCCTGAGCCTGAAATGAGAAACAAAAACCTTAAAATCATTTAAAATAATAAACTTACAGAAATCATATGATAATACAAGAAGAATTTTAAAATAAAATAAAATAAGAAATGAAAAAATGTCTTGCAAAATGGTCTTTTAGATGTCTCAAGCTGACCCACAAATTTTCAAGAATGTGGCTCAGTTAGATGGACAGAGGTGACTAGATGCAAATCTAAAACTTGAGAGTTGCAATGTCATTGTTTCACGTCATTATCCAAAAAAATACAAACGCCAGTTATCAGCACCCATATTCACAAGCAATTGACAAGCAGAATCCTTGTCACAGATAGCATAGTGAAATACAAACGAACACAGAAAACTTTTGTTTCCCAAATTGAGTAATGACATTATCTTACCCCACACTGTCTGACACACCATCACCAGTAGTTTTCAGCAACCCAATTTTTCCGGACTGTCACAAAAAATAGTTTAGGGAGAAAACAAACAATGTTGCAACTAGTAGATTTTAGAAAGGATAATGTAGATAGAATCACGACAACATGCTCAGTTAATTAAAAGGAGTACCACAGAATGCCGAATGCCAGGTCCAGAAGACGAAGTAGACCTATTTGTGAAAATCCTTCCTTTCCTCACATCTAACAAACTCGCTCTCAATGAAGTGTTTCTGCCAGAATTTTGCAACAAGGTAGTCGACGTTTCTGAGGCATTAGTAACTAAGGCAAGATTGCCCTTGTTGCCAATCGGCTGAGAGTGAGTAAAGGCATTAGCATTTCTTCTCAAACCATTCGCAGTTATGGAAGGAAAAGAAAAACTTTGTGATGAGTTCCGCTTTTATCACGAACAGACGATTTCACAACTTTCACAATACCGGAGTCCCTTGGTGCTTTTTCAATCTTCTTGAGAATAGCTCCCTGGACTCCAATCATCAGTATTTAACATGAACTTGTCACAAAGTACTCAATAAGCAATCATAGTCATAAAAGAAATAAACAAAATATCTTAAGAATATAAATTTTAAACTCCTCATCTTATTTGTACCAATCCAAACTTAACATCTATTAGGTCCATTTGGTTGGCATGAAATAAATGTAAAATCTAGGAAAATTCTAAATGGTCAACCCTATCAAAATTAGTATCTACTTAATGTATTTCATGTAAAAAGTAGCATATATTCAATGTATTTTTTGTAAAAAATAATCATGATTTATTCCAAGTGACCTCCTATGTGCAAAAAAAATCCATACTTTTCTAGTAGATTGAGAAAGAAAAAATAGGAAATTGTTTTTGCAAATGGGAGACCATTTGAATCTATACTATTATTTATATAGCATACATTAAGATATATTATAAACGGTAGGATTGACCACATATAACTTTCCTATGTTTTACATTTCTTTTACATCAACCAAACGGACCACCAAGTTTAAATACCATTGGAGCGATGTTCTCTATCAATCTTGAAACAAAATAAACAACAAATGATATGGAAAGCAATAAGTAGCTCCCTTTATCCCTACAAACTTATAATTTTAATATGTACC
Organism: Piper betle; assembly: GCA_033002965.1. Lineage (NCBI taxonomy): Eukaryota > Viridiplantae > Streptophyta > Magnoliopsida > Piperales > Piperaceae > Piper > Piper betle. Next base: position 37,571 of record JAURVB010002321.1, on the reverse strand, counting down.
CACCTTGGAAGCGCTGAAGCTTTGACTTTCAGTCACCACTATATCATACTCACACACATCAGAACCAATCCCGTCATCAATGGAAGCCCCATGATCAACGTTGTCCGCTGCCTGTACACCGCTGTCCAGGTCCTCATTTTCCTTGCCCAAGTTCAAACCATTCATTCCACTCTCCTCCTCCAATGCAACCACCAGGGCTTCAAACACCACATTCTCAGTGGCCATGAAACCGACCAAAATCTGTCTAGCTCAAAAAAGTAAATCCCCGCACCAATGCATATCATGCATCATCAATGAACACACCTCATCTCACAGCTCACAAATCAATACAACACAGACACCAAAACTTGCAGTTCAACAACACAGCAATCAGAAAATCCAACACAACCATTAATCAATTCACAAAATCTATTAAAAAAAAACACACCCACAAACAGAAGCGGCAGCACATTCCGATCTATACAACTACAGATTAACTAGAAAAAACCCCAAAAACTCAAACTTTTCAATGCCAAAGAAGCTATTCAAAACAAAAAAAGAGGATCATACTTGAAATAGAATCAGAAACCGAAAACTGTGCTTCAAAATGCCGCCATGGCGACCAAAATCAGGGGGAAGGATCCGAACTTTCCTGATCGGATGCACCTGAAAATCGTTGAGAACATCGAGGAACCGGAGAAAGATCGAAACTTTGGGGATCTTGGGATCGATCTGTCGGAGGGGGGTGGATGGGTGTCTCAACTGGGATCCAAGCAAGACCAAGAAGAAGAGAGTGAGCACAGAGTAGGCTTGTGAAGACGAAGATTGGGGGAGGGTAGCTTTCAAACATCCCCTCATGTCCTTGAATTACGAAATTGCCACTAACATGTTTCATTGACTAAACTACCCTTCATATTTGTATTTTTAATTTTTAAAAGTTTAGGAAAAAAAATTTTAGAGACATTTTAGGCCGACCCAAGTGTAATATTTTGCTTGGCTCAAACTCAATTTATTTTTAATTTTTGCAAGTCTAAATGTGTTTATTTATCAATAAGAATTATTTTCATTTTTGTTACTAACTAAGAACCCTCTCGATGAATCTAAGAGACTTTGATTGTCTAGATTTTGAAAAATTATTTCGTTAAGAAGATTACTTTAAAAAATTAGAAAGATTATTACATAACTTAAATTAAGGAAATATAAACCATTGTTTAATTTTCATAATTAATTTTATAATTTTATTTTTATAGTTTTTTATTTGATGAATCTCTTATAATATTATTTTTTTATTGATGAGGTAGATGACTTAAATGTAACACCTTAATTTTGGTTAACCTAAAAACCGGATCAGAAATATTACGATCAAGTCGAATCATCTCTAAAGGTGCTAATCGGGAAGACCCAAACAATAAAACAAATCAAAGCAATGAGTTTAATGTCTCGAGAATAAAAGACATTATTAAATATACGTAAAAATTTATTAAATATAAGTAAAAATGTGAAAGAAGATAACTATGCTGAGATCAAGTGTGTATAACGTTTATCTGTCATTCTACCAAAGTCAACTCATGAACATAAGACCTCAATATATAATATAAAAAATGTTAGTAATGAATGTCACTGGTCCAAAAAATAATTAAATATCAAACTGGTAAATGAGAGATTACTCTTATTTAAAAGAAAACCATTATATATTTCCACTGAACTCTCCAAAAAACATTTACTAAGGAGTCATCTAGCTGTAGACCAGATAGTGTCTTGAACTCACTAACATTATTCTTCTTTTGACATTTTCTCAATTTTCTCTAATCCCTTAGGACTACTAGTATATTTTAAACCCTCTCATTTCCTCCATATTTCTCTTGACCCTAAGTACGAAGGTTGAGTACTCAAGTTGCCTTCAATACCTTTTGAACCATATGTCCCGACGTGCGCTGCACTAAACAGCACTCGTAAACTTCTACATTTCTTTAGGTGTGAGGAAACCCAAAACGCGGAGTTGTCAAAATCTCTCATGAATAGAATAGCCCTCTCACTAATCCAAAGCTTCCTGTGATTAGCATGTGCCGCACCCGCTTATGGTATTATGTACAAGTCGATTGCACTATCTCTTATCTCATTAAAAACTCGATAAACTTATATATAGGCCTCAAAAAGGATTTATATAATAGGCCCGAAGGCAATTTATAGTGGATCTCATTTTTGAAATCAGATTCGAGAGATCTCATCCTCGAGGGGTTATTAATCTGAAAAATTATTTAACTAAATCTCCTGGGTTAGCAGTATCTGATAAAACACCACTTAACTCATCTTGCTAACAACAAATCAAATCACAATAGAATAAGTGATAAATAAGGGACGAGTCCTAAATGAACCTATGGTTCAAGTTTAAGCCTGATATCTCATTTACATCGAGTCCGAACTCCGTAACCTACATCGAAACCCACTCCTAAGCAAAATATTGACATCTCTATAATATGTATGCTCGTGGCGTATCTTCACATCATCAATACATGATAATAAAGAAAACCATAATAAACAAACCTACAACTAAACATCCATCACACAAATTGAGACATAATAAAGAAAATAAAGTGATAGTGGCGATATAGTGCAAATTCGAAATAACAGTGAGAAAAGTTAAGTTTTTTTAATTTTTATTCAATGGTCTAGATTGCCACATGGCACAATCTAAACCATTCGACAACTTATTGGCCTAATGGGGCCCACCTATTGGTGTGTGAGTGTGTGTGTGTGTGTGTATATATATATACACACACACACCTAAAGCTCGAATCTAAACCGACCAAAGTCGAAATTAACTCAAGGCCTAAAAGTGACTCTATAAGCAAAAATTGAGGTAAGAAGGATAACTGGACCTCGAAACCCTAAACTCAATCAGGTAAAAATCTCTGATGTAAATCAAGTTGGGCCCATAAGGGCAATCTGGTAATCTAAAATCCCTCAGATGCATGTAAATAAGATATCATGAAAATCCCAAACATATACTAAACGCTGCAATGTCATAGATGTAGCTCGTGTATACATTGATAACACAAAAAAACTTATATACCTCATGTATACACTGATAACTTATGCACTGTTATAACATAACTGAAACTATCATCTGCATGTCAGGTATACTCAGCTTACATAACATACTCATACGGTCATTTTGGCCTTATACTTATGGTTTAAAAATTGGCGTGACTCGAATTTAATTGAACTAACTCAAAATTGGCCCAAACTAAACAAAACTATAAGTGGATAAAACCCTAACCCGAAATCAGGGCTTTTACACTAAGGTGCCCTTCATTTATGATAGTTTAAAGCTCCCCTTCGGGTATAATTATGAACCTATTAATTTCGTTTTTGAGTTTGGGAATGTCAAAAAATGGATAAATTAGTTCGACTTCCAACTTGGTAAAAAAAAAAAGTTGATTTGCAGTCCAATAAAGCAAGAATCATGCACAACTCAAATGAAAACAATGTTTATTTTTCATGTATATACTTAATTTGTTTGAACCAATTGGACAAAAATTGTAAAATGCAAAGTTCAAATGATTTTAAATGAGAATAAAGTTTTAATGTACGTCAATTGAGATATCTTAGGTCTTACAATCAAATTATAGGTAAATCATACTAAAGGGGAAAATACAACAAAGTTAGCTCAAGCTTGACTGAACTCAATTTAACTTATTTTGAGTCACATAAAACTCAACTTGGCTCTTCTAATGAATAGGTTATAGGACTAATTTATTTTCTTCTACATCATATGAACAATTTTCAAAGGGGTTGCCCTTTTAATTGTCACAAATACTCCCATAACCAAAACACTGTAAAACCAATCCAGAGTAGTTTTTCCTACAATTTCCGTAAGTTCTGAATTTGATTATGCCATGTGTAATTCTTGCCATTCAGGCAACGCGTTTCTGGGTAGGTGGTGTCTTCAAAATGGCATTTCCAAAAAATAATAATAATAATAAATTAGTATATATGTCATAATGGAAATATGGGTTTTTTTTTAAGCAATAAGGAAATATGGTTCTTGCATTTGAAACTTGTTGATAGAAATTTGATTTTTTTTCAATTTGACCATAGCAGAACCATATGATTATCAATATTTACTAAAAAATGGGTGATTAGAAATCAAAGTATAATTAAAGTAGGACATTTGGCCAATTAAAATACAATAATAATAAAAATAATAAATTCGAACTTTATAACTTACCTCCTCATTCAGTGAAAGATGATCTCTAAAATTATGTCTATTTCTAACATAAGCATATTATATATCACGGCATCTCCACTAATATTAATGAAGGAGTCTTGTATACATGAGTTTACATGAGCTATACATTCTACTTGAAATAATTTAGTGAATCCTACTATTTAAAATTCACATAGACAAATATTTAAAAAATAATTATAAATTTTCAAAATTTTCTAATGTTTTTAAACCTTTTGAATTAATTATCAAAACAATTAAAATAAAAATTAAGTATACTAATATTTTTAAATTAATGCATTTTAAAAAAATCTAAAAATATGTCATAAAAATACTTAAAAATGATAAAACTTTGTCAACATCCTATTTATATACTCCACTCTAAAGAGATAAAGACCACAACCAGAAAAAAATGTTCAAATTAGAAATAGAACTCATATATAAAGCATAATCACCTTAGTTTTTTTGTAAGTGGGGAAGCACACGAGTGACTCACTTGATGATAAATATCATTAATTTCAATACAAATTATAATGGGCATGTATTATTTTTTTTAAAAAATATGACATATATACTAATTTTTTATTTGGTTGATCATCTAAAATTTTCAACGTCAGTTATTTACATTTCATGCTAACCAAACAAAGAGAGAGTAATTACGGCAAAAAAAATGACGCATATATAAAATTTTCATTTGTTATAGGTACGCTATTATAAACAACCAAATAATTAACTTAATATCAAATTTTAATTTTTTATGTGATTTACATTATTTTTCATGTCAACGACCATTAATAAAAATAATTTATTAAGGGACAACATTAGTAATGAAGGAACAACAAAGGGCCAAAAAGGGCAAATTTTTTGCTATTTCTAATAACAATGTGGGACTAATATAGATTAAATAATTTTGAACGATGAAAGGGAATGACATCAGAATGGATAATGCGTCAAACTTTTTGATACAAAGCTAAGACACAAAACATCTTGTCAAAGCGCGAATTGTACTTCCATGACCAAAAAATTTTAATGCCAAATATGATATTTAATATCCCTACCCCTCCACTTAAATGTTTCCTCGGTGACAACAATTTCTTTTTTCAATAAAATATTCTTCTATAAAATAATCTTAATATTTATATCAACATAACATATAGATTCTAAAAATCCACGCACACCAGATACCCGTAATATATTTAATATTATAAATTTTAAATAATTTGACTATTTGATTCCAAAAATAAAGATATAATTATCACGTACAAATAAATTTTTAAGGTTTAATATGTTAGCAAATATAAATCAATTAGTCTTTTGAGTCATAAATCGCCAAAAGGATTTCAAATTCTAGACCTTTAGGTATAATACATGTAAAATTTAGATAGAATAATAACTTTGACTCAAAAATTCGAGTTATTAAGAGAGAAAACCACTAACTATTTATTTCAACAAATATATAAAATTATATTTTCGGGCACCACCTTCCAAGCTGACCCTTCTTTAGGCAAATTGTTGCCATCAACTATACATGCGATTTTTATTGCACTATCATCTCTAAACCCTAAATTATCCAAAACAAGCATCTCATTAAACCTAATTATATCTCATTATAGATGAAATTCCCATTTTTATCGAGACAAAAAAGAATTTTGAGAGCCTTCAAACAAGTAAGAACTAATAATTGTATTTAACACAATAGCTACCTTGCTTAATCACGCACATAGCCAATCCGCCCATCAAAACAAAGAATGCACTCTTTTTTATTTTATAACAAACACATTTGAGTTGTTACAAAATTAAATTTTAAGAGCAGGTGAATGACATTGAAAAGGTCGAAGACGAATCCATGCCTCTTTTTTCTACTTACAGCAAATTAACCATTACTTATAGCATATGAACTCAAATTTGACGTAGGGATTAGCTATAGTTTGTTTATCACATTATCATCATCACAATCAATTTGCTTATCATTCTCAAAAGGTTGGGGACGAAAACTCATCACACCACTCCTTCATAGACCATTTCAATGCTTCTGAAATCACAAATCTTCATATATAATTCAAACTATAGTATAACATACGACCTCAAATTTGATACATGACCACCTCCAGTCTTCTCACAAATCCACAACAGCTTTCAAGCTGTTCATCATCATTATTATCATCATCCCCATCAATTTACAGATTTTTGAAAGGCTGGGAGGCCGAAAACTGGTTACATCACTCGACTCAAAAATCATAGACCATTTCAGCGCTCAAATCACATATCTTTGTATATATTTCTGCACGTGTAATTTTGTTTTTCTTTTATTGTATTCCACCTTTGTTTAGTCGATTTATATCCATGAACTTTAAAGTTTAAACAAAAATCTTCATTATTTGTTCGAGTACAAACATTACTTCTTTAGCAAATATTGCAAACAGGAACCATAAAACATACAAAAAGAAGAATGAGCAGTTATTAAGAGCAAATTTAAAATTGACTGAAGTTATCAGATTACTCTATGGTAGATTTTACAAACGTGTGTATGTGTAACTCTATAAAAGGAATATCATAAATAATGGAAAATGAATAAAAAAAAACAGTAATTTCTCCGCTAACCAAGTTTCAATGCCTCCCTAAAGCCATTGTTGTTGGGCAACCCTTTCTTTCCAAATCCAGCACTGCCCTTCATCATCATCTCCACAAACTCATTGTAATCTATTCTCCCATCCTGGCACGAAAGGTTAAAAGTATACATGCAACAAAAATTAGTGAGTTGAAGTCAGTGCAGGATTCTATAAGAAAATGAAAGAAATAACAGCCACTAACATTATCTTGGTCTACTTCCTGAATCATATCTTCGAGCTTTATGTCTGTAATACCAAACTCCTCGCAAGCCTGCTGGAGCTCATCTGCAGTTATGTAGCCACTGCCATCCTTGTCAAAATACGAAAAAGCTGCAAACAGATGATCCTCCCTTTCAACCTTGTTCAGATGTAAAGTAGCAGCAATAAACTCTCCATAGTCTATAGTCCCACTGTTATCGATATCAGCCTGTGGTATATTGAAGAGATTAATTTTCTTAATCACAGATCAACCCTCAGGTTTATGCCAGCAATCATTAAAAGACTACGTATTGAAATTTCATCATACTTTAGACAACAATAACCAACATTAGAAATATTGTGGTCCAATATCCGTGAGTAAACTGGTATTGAATTGGCACTTACTGCTTCCATAAGTGCATAGATTTCAGACTCCTTAAGATTTGCACCCACTCTTTGCAAACCAACTTTTAGTTCTTCATAAGTAATTTGGCCACTATTGTCAGTGTCAATCATTTTGAACATTTCCTTTAAACCAGCAATTTCTTCTTCAGATAAGGTCTCTGCAATGACCTGTAAAATAAAATTATGAGTAGGGAAAAGAAACTGACATTAAGAGCGTCGATACAGCTGTTCAACAGTTTCACAGCATTCATTTCATCAAACACCTTCTCCACTAATTTCATGCAATACAAGTTGCAAAATGAATAGAAAAGTTACACCAGCCTGTTCCACCAAGATTTTCACTAGTTTTATGCTTTGCTCACTGTGAAAAGTGATTTTCATAGTTGTGAAATTTCCTTATAATTTTAAAATTTTAAATTAACCGCAAAGTCCTCAAAGCCCAACTCATTTGGAAAAATTGACACATAGATAATATGTAAAATTGCGATGGTTTTTCAAAAACAATTAGCACAACCATTTCTTATCAGAAAGGAGGAAATCATCAGTGTCCACATTGCATATCCCTCATAGCAGCGCTAAAGAATTGACTTCAACCTCAAAACATTTTGACCAATAAAATATTCATATGCTTCTAAAACAAATACTGTCAAAATAAAGATAGGCCTTCCTCGTAAAATATTAGTATTAGTCACTACCATCCAAAATAAATACTAAGTTCTGTATTGTGCAAGCAGGTTTGAGCCTTTTATCCCATGAATAAATAACTGATGTATAACTATTTCAAGCTTTTCACAGAACCAGAAAAAACGAGAGAATCTTCACAAGCCAATTTCAATCAGCTGATCAAAACGAAACTAAGAAATATACAGAAAAAAGGGTACTATGCTGGTCAGATATTCAATACTCACCACCATGCCCCTGACATTGTTTCATATGTAACCAAATCTAAGCCCATCAATTTAAGTTACCATTCTTTTTTCAAATAAATGGCCTGATGAGCATTAAACTTAACCCACAAAAGTAACTTTGCTTTCTCCAAATATTCTATCCCGGAGAACAGGAGTTACTTACTCTAAGCGCCATCTTCTTGAGCTTGTTCATAGCAGAAAAATGTTTCAAGCGAGTCAAAACAGCTGAATCAAGAGGCTTATCAGGAGCAACTCCATCCACCTGAACCCACGGATGACCTACAGGGGAAGATACAATATGAACATATTTAGGAAGAACTGAGAAAGACCTGATATGAGTAGAAAACATTTACAAAGTCAATTTTCTAGAGGCTCATCTTTTGAATGGAGAAAATTACAAAGCAAATAACCTACAGCTTACCATATAACAGGGTAATTATGTGAGCAGGTTTTCTCGTAAAAAACACACCATTATAATATGCTTCAGTCAAAATGTCTTTAGATCATTTTCTGACTGGAATAAATTCCTCTCGGGCCTACTATGTGTTTGAAATTTGATCAAAAATGGAAATTTCTAAACGAATCCCAAACACTAAGAATGATGGGCACATATAACTCATAGACTCACACGCAGTGCTTATTGCTACGAACTTTCTGTGGATTGCCACAGATAATTTTTTGTTTTTGTAAATACGAGGTGGAACACCTCACTAGTGCATCTGTTGCGAGTCTAATAGACATAGTATAAGTCAGCATTTCATCTACATGTCACATATGTATCTACTCACATAAAACTTGGTGAGCAGTCATCCGCTTTTTAGGGTCTCTGATAAGCATTCTCCTCACCAAATCTTTTGCATTTTCCGAGATACTAGGCCATGGGTCGGAAGAAAAATCAAGATCACCATGCAAAACCTGATCGAATATTCCGTCTTCAGTTTCTGTACAACAAGCAAATATGTTAACATTTACATGACATCAAAAAGCAAATTCACCGAAGCTGGAAAATAGAGTATCAAACCACCCACCAGCCCAAAATGGAGGAACTCCACTCAGTAAAATGTAGATAATAATCCCTACACTCCAAACATCTGCTTCAGGACCGTAACGTTTTCGGAGAACTTCAGGGGCTACATAATAAGGGCTTCCCACCACATCTGTGAATATCTCCCCTGAAATAGAAGGGCATTCAATGATTAACCCAAGGCTGATATTCTATTAAACCCGTCAATTGAAATGTACCCTGGATATGTTCATACTGTCCAGGAAAAAAATGACTTTGATTAAGACATGATAAGAGTAGATTTTAAAGGCACTATAGTAAAAATGCCAAATTCTGACATGATGTACAATACTCTTTTTAGGAAAACTCAACCTACATGTAGCATTGCTTGCAACAATACAAATAAAACAACAATGCCCACAAGACAAAGAACATCAACCAAACGTGTCATAGATTACGTTGGTACTAAAAATGATTCAACTATTCTTCAACGCTGAAAATATATAAAATTCAATCCTGATAGGATACCCCGGCTCGGCTAAAGAAAATTTTCAATAAATGTCACTAAAATTTTATTTTTCACATAAAACATACTAATGAAGGAAATATGTAGCTTTCAAAATAGAGAAACTATGCCTGCAAACAATTTGACCAGCTAAAATGCATCCAACAAATAATAATGGAACATTGTTATTCAACATCTGGAACAACATCCACCAAGCAAAGGAAGATACAACATTTAAAAAGGCACCTGGCTTAAAAAACATCGATAATCCGAAGTCAATGGTTTTAAGAGATGCCTCTTCCTTCTGATCAACAAACAGAAAATTTTCTGGTTTGAGATCCCGGTGCATAACTCCCAATGAATGACAAGCTTCCACCACCCCTGCTATAACACGAGCAAGCTCTGCAGCTTTTCTCTCTGTATAATGTCCTCTCTGAATAATCCTATCAAAAGTTCTCCTCCAGCACACAGCTCCATCACCAGATGAACAGCAACAGCATCCTCATAAGCCCCAATGATTGAAACAACATTTGGATGACCTGCTAGATGATGCATTATCTGAATTTCCCTCCTTACATCCTCCACATCCTCTTCAGTAGTCAACTTCCTCTTGACAAGAGACTTACAAGCAAATTCCTTCCCCGTGGCCTTCTCCACACATAGATACGTTGTCCCAAACTGTCCCTGCCCAAGTTTACGGCCCAAACTAAACACGTCCTTCAAACTTCCAGTCTTTTTCTGCAGCACTGAATCTGTTTGAAGCCCAGCACTTGACACTCTTCTGAAGTGGTGAGGCTTCTTTGGCTTTAGAGGCTCAGTCGGATTAGGTTGAGATTCTGGCATTTTAACTGGCTCGGGAGGTTTGTTCTGCACAGGCAGGGGACCTTCACCTGCAGCTGGTTCAATGGAGTCTTCCGGTTTAGTGTTCATTTCACCAGCCTTACTAGTCTCCGCACCAGCATGACTACCACCTACAGATTTGTCCTGGGCATCCCCATTTGGGTGGAGAAGCTCCTCAGGCGACCGGGCTCGCCAGAAGGCGGCAGAAACCGATTGCAGGAATCCATTCTTAGAAAGATTCGGACCAACACATGCATTCCCCATCCCACACAAGGTCAGAATCAATACCTCCAACCAATGATCCTCATATCACGCTTATTCCAAGCCTTGCAGATGATTTCAATGGTAACAAAAGAAGAACACCCAGATGATAAAAAGTCAACCTTTCAGCTAAAGCACAGTTAACCCACTCAACTTTTCAGCTTATCATGAATTCAGCTACCTTCAAAATTAACAGAAAAGCAACCAAATTTGCAGCACAAACCAGAAAACTACACAGATTCAACAGCTACACATCTCCACAAACATCTAAAAGGCAAGACCAATCTACAATACCATCCAAAACAGCTAAAATTCACAATTTCAACGCACTTATAGTCAAGTCAGCTAAGAACACACGATCCAACACTGAACAAAGCTTACCACGCACGGGAATCACACATCAGTAAGAGAAGCAACCAAAAATGAAATCCAAGCCAATTCAACAACTACCCAATTCAAAATCCACCAAATCCAGCACACAACGAAACACTCAACCTTCAAGCCAATACAATCCAACCTCCATGAAAAAAAGGTCAAACAGGCTTAATTCCGAAGCTCAAAACCTCAAAAGAGCGCCGTCAGGATGGGCAGGACGATCCAAGGCGGGAGCTTTGATGGAATTGGGGACTGATCGACGGAGAGAACGAAGAAAACATGGCCGGCAGCGAATTCAAGGGGAAAGAGGAGGTGACGTTTATTTGGTTGGGGATGAACGCGCCGGACGGAAACGGTCGCCTCTCCAACTTCTACCCACGTCCATTATTTTAACACTATTTTATTTTATTTTGTTAGGAATAAATTGCGATTAAAAAAATGGTCTGATATATTTATTATTCAGGAGGAGTAGGGCTAATATGATTTTCACGGTTTAAAAGGGGTTTTGCCTGCTCACTAATTTAATTATTTTTGTTTCGAGGATAGGTGAAGCCGCTCAAATTTATATTTTAAAGAAGTAGCTGCAACATCGATCAGATAAACCTGTAAGGCAACTATGAGCCAAACTGGATCCAACTTCCCTTGACAAGATCCGACCAATGATGACCTAGAAGGGGGTAGCTAGATCTCGTCACTACCCGGCTGGGTATGGATGGCTATGATGTCCAAATTTAGCTCCCCCGTGATTAATAGTGATAGTATCCGAGCTCAGCCACTCGATGGGTCCTAAAAGTAGCCGGTGAAAAAATGGTTGTAATTTTCTTATTAAAAAAGGTTCACATTATTTTTAAAACATAAGTTTTTAACTTTAAAAATAATTTTCTACCCAACCTCGGGGGAAATTAAGTCATTAAATTACAAGTACTTTTGTATTTAAATGTTATACAAATTACTATTGAATGGTAAAAAGTATAACAAACCACCTTTTTAATCACAATTTCTTCGTTTATTAGAGCCATAATTTGTTTTTTTCTTTTTGCTCAATTAGTGACAAATTTAAATTTTGTTAATCTCGTTTTCTTAAATAGAATTAGAGTTTATGATGTATGGGGGCTTGATTACCAAGTCGATAGCCCCGTCATTAGGGGTGCTAATTGAGCGAGCAACCCAAGTTCAACGTGTGTTCGAACTTGGCTCGAATAGTTCGAAACTCGTTCAAACTCGACTCGAGATCAAACGAGTTTTGGACATCATGCCCGAGTTCGACTCGAATATCTTTTATGTGTTCGAGCTCGACTCGAGCTCAAATATACTTAAACTGTTTATTTTTTGTGAGCTCGTAGCCCAACTCGTTTGTTGATTCAAACCAGCTCGATTAAAAATCAAAATACCTCTTGAAGTCATCAAGGTGAATACTTACCATCTCAACTATCTTACTTCTTTGTGTACTATGTTTCATATATATATAATATAATATAAAGACTATATTATTATATTATTTTATTGAGTTGAATTCGAGTCGAGTTCGAGTTTTAACCGAGTCGAGTCGAGTTAAACACGACCTTGCTCAAGCTCGGCTCGTAAGATTCGAGTTCGAGTCGAAGTTCGAGCTCGAGCATTTAAATGTCGAGTTTCGAATCAAGTCAAACCGAGCCGAACACTAAATATTCACGAGCTGACTGACTTGATAGCAACCCTACCCGTCATTGTCAGAAAATCATCCGAAAGTATAGCAAGGTGCTCTTTTCGACCACCCCCACCACCCCCGTATACATACCCTACCAAACTCCTGGTGCGTGCGACGGCCTTCTTCTACCCACACCCAACGTATGGAAAGTGTTGGCCATCAGATTTGTATCAAAAGGTATTGAAATAGAAGTTACCATTGATTTAGGTGGAATGAAAAGTATTTTTTACGTAGAATATGTAGTTTCTATGGACCTGAAAACGGTTATTAATGAAGTAGTTGTGATCCAAACCTTCAAAATTTACAGTTAACTCAATTTGAAGACTAAGTTTCCATGTGTTAGGTGTGGGGATGGGTAGGAGGGCGTCGTAGGCACCAAGAGTTCTCCTACCACCTGAAGCCTTTAAAAAAGAAAAACATACCACCCAATGCCTCAAACCTCTTTCCTTCATCGTCGACTATGCATCCGAACCAACCTTCTAGCCTTCTGATGATAGTTGTCATCAACAAGGACAAATGAAAGTTTTGAAACATAAATAAATGCTTAAATTTTAATTTTATATTAGGCGTTATCGCCTTGTTAGATGTCAAGCAAGACAACATATTTAGAGTCTAGTTATTATAAATTGTGTCACCATTGACTTTGGAAGTTCTTGTGGGATACACTAGTGATCAAAGTTGGCAAATGTAACTTTTGGTAACTGATATTTGATTGAAGGCATTTACGTTCTTATAATTTGTAGAAATGACCGGCAATCTTATAATATGTTAAATAGTAGTATCTTCAAGATTATTCACTACAAGAAAAATAGTTCTTCTCTTTACTTAAAAAACTGATACGAAAAATGTAGTACTTTTATCCACGTTCTCTCCATGTCAATATTTACCCTAGAAAAATTTAGATATTTTTTTCATATTTAAAGTTTTCGAAGGCGAATATGTGTTAATTTTGAAATTTTCATTCACGCCTAAAAGGCATTGAGAAACCCCCACTTTTCTCCTTGTTTTAAGATTAAAGAATATTTTTGGTATGAAAAAAAATTAAAAATCAACAAATGTTCACCTTCAAATGTGTCCAAATATAAAAAAGAAAACCTCCGATTTTTTTCCACAAATGAAATTAGTGTGGATAATACTTGGAGAAAAGCTGGGAAAAAGCTTGTTTTTCTTTTTAATGATTCAACCCTGACAAAACGTCCCCCCTATCAAAAAACAATCTTCTAAAAAATATAATAATTTTACATCAAAATATAATTTTTACCCTCTTTTTCGTATAAGAACTAAACATATATAATTAACATATATCTTTTTTTAAAAAAACTAAACATATATAATGGACTTTATTAGTACTTAGTACATTCTACAGTATGACTTATTAATTTTTTTCTATCAATGATTCCATTAATCCAACAAATTGCATGGGTAAAAAATTAATGGTACAAACAATAGTAAATAGGCCATGGCCAAAATTTCACATCCCTTGCTGGTTTCTAACTTTGTTTTGAATCTCCCAATCAGAATAGAATATAAAATCCGTATTCAAAAACAAAATTATTGACAAGATCAACAACATATACAGCCCATGTGCAATTCACAAAACAAAACAGGTCTTGTTAGAGGCGCATAATTTCTTTAATCCAACATTTTTGCTTGTTAAATTTTTTTTGCAATTGTTATTTGGTAAAAGAAACATAGTTGGCATTTTGTATTTGGAAGGTTGCTTTTGTTAAATAATTCCACTTCTCAAGCACATACTTTGTTACAGCATAGTTTTGCCCTAGTTTATATTATATATATTCTTATTATATCAATAAATATATATATATTAAAATAGAATACACAGTTAAGAGAAGTATGAAATGTTGATATCAATGTGTGCCGGAGATTGCAATGCCGGTCCACGCCGGCAGACACATTTGGGCCAATAAAAGTATTTCAATCGGCCCACCTCAAAAGTGGGCTCATGGCTTGGAAATTGGAAGTATATACGTATGGAAGATTAATAAGGGGCAAAATATTGCTCATGTGAATATGGTCAGTTTGAAAGTTGGAATTGTCTTGATAAAATGTCATTTTACTCTCTTTTTTTTAAAAAGGGTCATTTTCCAATTTATGGTCAAGTCAAAGCTGCTTTTTGTCAACAATTGTGTGCATTACCTATCTAAGTAGGACTCTTAGCATTCATTCGACTACTTCGGTTTCTAACCGATTAAACCAAATTTCCAAAAAGCCCCTCAATAATAACAAAAAAATCTACACAGAACTGAACCAGAAAAATTGAATTATAATAACTATATCAAAATTAATTATAGTTTTGAAAATAAGTCAAATTAGAACATGATTTAACTATCATAATCATATTCAAAAGCATTTTATACATATATATTTTATTGAATATCTCAAATAACTTATAAATAAATCAAAATAAATTAATAATAACATATTCAAAAGCATTTTATACATATATATTTCTTGGGCAGTTTTAGTTTGGTTCGGTTTGAACTGAATTTTCTTATCTTGGGTTCGGTTACACATTATAAGAACCGAACTATGTCAATTTTTAAAAAAACTGAACCAAACCGACATTTTCTGTTCTGTCGATCGTTAATTTGGTTTAAGCAGAACTTTGCTCAGCCCAAGGTCCAAGCCCTTAGGAGGTTCGCATCAGGGAAGGCATCTATTGAACCATTAAAATCGCTGTCGTCTGTAATCACAGTATCTTGGTTGAGGGTCCAAGTCCTTGAAAACTTTGTATTATATGATAGAAGAAATAGTGTGTAAATAAGATTGCGAATTACATAGGAAAAAAAAACTAGTTTTAAACATTGAAAAATAATTATGTAAATTATGTATTGTTATGATATTAGGCGTCGGAAATATTTTCCCTTCCATATTTTCGGCGACCATAATCTTATAAACTTTGTCCATGGTTTCGGAAGGCGAATATTGAATAATATGAAAGAGGGTTGTGTCGACAAAGACATATAAAGTAAAGATTTTTCACTAATTTGTGTAATTCACGTGGAAGAGCATGTAATCGGGCAGGAAACAATAATCGAGTATCTCGTGTAAGAACAAGCTTGCTTATTAAATAAGTCACATTATCCAACTTCATACACAAAGGAAATAATTCAAGGAAACATGAAAAACAAGGAATAAGAAATTCAATGACTTTCACCTATAGTTGTAAAAATCGGAATTGGAATCGGAATCGATTTTCGAAGGAGTTACCAAATCGGATCGAATCGGTCTAAATCGGTTAAGAATCGGTTTAGTTGAATCAGTCCAAATCGGTCGTATACAAAAATTTTAATTTAGTCAAAATCATGGGTTATTAGTTATAGAACATAATATTTTGATATTATGGTATATATTATCTTTTATGGTATTTTTTTCATATTTTTTTGGATTTTTTTGAATTATTTAGAGTTAGTTATTATTTTTTACTCGAGTCAGATTCAAGTAAAGTTTTAATTACGAGAATATCATGACTATTTCTTTATTTCTTTTCCCTATCTCTCCCACACCTACCACCCTCCTTCCCCGTCACCATCGTGCTCGGCCTCTCCCAACCAGCCCTGTCCCATCCCTCCCCGCCACCGCCGTCGCCCCCAGCTGGCCCCGCCTTGTCCTGCACCGCCTGCCCCGCACTGCCACCCCCTTCCGGACTGGCCAGTCATCCATCACCACCCCGCACTGCCACCCCCTCCCACCCCTCAAGATCCTCTCTTCCCAGCCCCCTCCCCCCGTGGCCCAATTGCCACCCTTGCCACTCGCTGCTTGCCGTCACCACCCTGTTGTCCCCCACCTAGCCCCCCATTACCGCCCCGTTTATTGCCACGGTCCAGAATCGGCCAATTTGGGCCAATTCCAAAATCGGCTCAAATCGGTCAGAATCGGTCGATCCACGGACCAATTTGCATAAAGACCCATTCGTATGATTTTTTAAAACCGATCAAATTTAAATCAGTCGATTCCAAGTTGAATCAGCCAATTTCTGCAACTCAACTTTCACCTAATGGTGATATGAATTTGAAATTCTTGTTCCGCCCATGTATCAAAACTGTGTAGAGAATCCAATCCCCAAATGAAATGTAGTAAAATATTATTCCAGATCAAAACCTGGGATAAAAGTTTTTCTCATTGTATCTCGACGAAAATATGAATATTACATTTAGTTTTATGTAAAAAGAAACATAAACAAGTTCACATTTTTTGCTTAACCAAACACTTGAGCCCTATACGTGTCAACAAATTGTTTCTCAGAGCAGTCCTGACAGATTTCTTAACAAGGGAGATCCAGAATAAGATGCAATTGCCAGATAAGCTTACTTCACAGAAATGAATCAAGGATTGAAAAATAAGCAAGAACATTAACATGGGCAACTGAAAAGGCTCATTGTTGAAACCAGAAGCAACATTGCCGGCGTTTCTTAACCTTCCGCTTTGCGATCGTGCCATTGGAAGTTGAATTATGTAACTTGCTGGTTTTGGTTTGAGGCTCCTTGTGGAGAGCTCCATTGAAAAGCTCCATCACTGGTGCAGCTTTAGCTTTATCAATATCTGGAACATCAGTTGATGGTTCCATAGAAGTATTAAGATCTCTCACCTTGGTTTCAATGGATGTCAGAAAAACCTGTTTGATAGAGGTGGAACTCGATCTGAGGCTTACAACTTCCGTCACTGGAGGATCCACACTGTTTGAAGGGCAAAGATGTGAGGGAAATCAGTCCGAGGAAAGTATAATTTAAGTTCACAAGTGAATCAAAACGTGATTATCTTATACACCATTCATAGGAACACACATGACCAACAGTTCATACTCATTCTGAATGTCGTAAAATCAACTTTCCTTAAAAGCTAAGCAAGAGTTGTCACCACCTTAGAGCTTTTGATTACCATCCTTCAAGAACAGTATAGAATCATAAGAAGTTCATGCTTTAGCAATGGAAGCTTGCTTCAGAAACTAAAACAATTTTTTTGCCGTGTATGTACATATAACGAGCATCACATGGTAACAATACATGCACCCAACCATCCAAAGGTATTGATGCAATCACAAACATATCATCATCATTAACTACTGTTTCATGATTAAATGGGGCCAGCGAAAGGAGAAATTAACCTTTGACAAAGATTTCAGGATTTCAATGTTAATAGGAGCCATTCTTAAAACCTGGTACTGATAGTGTCCAAAAATACCTGAAAACAGGAAAGGAGAAACTGTCTTCAGCTGCATCAGAAGGCCCGTTTATGCTTTCTGTTTCTGGATTATTTATTATATCATCGCTATCATCACAAACTTCACTGTTTTGGCCAGAAGTAGAGGCTGTTACTTGGGCAGTCTTCTCTAAATGTATTGATTCTTCGGATGGAGTACTGGATCCCTGGAAATGAGCTATTGCCCTGTTTAAAACACCGAGCGCCCATTCTACTTCAGCACTGATAAACACCCCTTCTTTACTTTTAAGTTGCTCTTCAAACATTGAGCTAGTTGAAGGGTGATTCTTCAATTCCTTCTCTTCCAAAACATTTGCAGAACCAGCCTCCTCTTCCTCTATAATATCACATGTAGGGGACTCGTGATTTGCCTCCATTGATTTTGTATTTAGAGTGTCAGTTGCAAGAGCAAGGTCTGTGACAGGATTTTCTGAAGGCTTCTCATCTTCGTGGGCTTCTACGTGTTCTGGAAGAATTTTTGCTGAACCCACACATTTACGTACCCTGACATACATGGGATTTTCTGCTAATGCCTCACTAAAATCCTCATCGCCATTTGCTACAGAAGTCACTGCCTGTTATTGGACACAGTTAGTATAGTTGGCTAGTTAACATGGCATATATACTAGGAAATCATGTTCAGTTTTAAGAAGAATTACTTGAGAATATAATACTACATTTAATACTATGCTTCTCCGATCTTGTTTGGCTCCGGAATGTATGCTTAAAATTTTAAGCCTCTGAAGATTACATCTAGTGCTTAAAATTTTAAGCCTATGAAGATTACAGCTAGTGTTGTTATAACATAAGCTTAGATGAACCATATCAAATATTCACATACAGTAATAACGACGATAAAAATTAGAAGAATATTAACTAAGACCTTCTGATAAAGCTTGAAGCCACTTCCTATGAGCTGTCTGGATATGAAATTAATAAGTGACGGGGGCAGGAAATCAACTTTGATGTCGAGGTTGGCTATTGTCCTGCACAATCATATTGGGAAGTTGATAGGAAGGAAGTTAAAAGAAAACTGTACCGCCAAAAAAATAGAAAAAGTAAGGTTTCAAACAATAACATCAAGATGAGGAACTACTCACCGAAAATAGCTTCGGTTTGCATTCACCTTTTGTATAGCAAAACCACCTACCAAATCTATTCGTACTATTTCTGAAGTTTCTGGAATTCCGTCACTGGTAAACCCATGAGACCTTATGTTGATCTTATCAGTATCTGCAATCTTATCAACAAAGTTGGGGAAAAATTACCCACATCAGGAGAAAGAAATACGGAAAAATAATCTAAAATGGGACTTTTTGAAATGGTTATATTGCTCTAATGGTTGATATTGCTCAAGGCTATACTTCTCATTTTATAAACAAGATATAGGAATGTATCTAAGAAAAATGTTGATAAATTTGATATTCAATTGTGTTTATTACCGTGTTGAGGACTACCACCACAAGCTCTTCTTCAAAATATTCCAACTCAAAGTAATGCAGAACAGCCTCTCTAGCTGAGAGTGGCCAAGGAACCTTCACCCTTTCTTCCAAGGATTGGGCAACAAATGAACATCTTACTAAGAAAAAAATACTAAAGAAAATAATTTTTCATTATCTCACCTCACTAAAGAAATCTCTTCCCCAGTCCGAACCTTCTGCAAACAGGTGGAGGTATTAATTTTGAATGGTGGAATACTAAACTGCGGCCACCTAGAAAAGGATTGGTATGATCCATTAGAACAAGAAGCAGAACTTATCTGATATTGTGTTACCAATGGAGAATTGTAAGTGAATTAAACACACAAAATTGTTTTTTTTTCTTTTGATCTCTCAAAACAAATGCAGTATTTGCCTATCAACTTTTCATGTGTTTGATTTGACTAATAGTGGCCTAAAGTATGTCAGATTTGCATTAAAAAGCTTTTTGCCTAAGGGTAGATTTAGTGACAGTAAAAAACTTAATAACATATACGAAAGCACTTTAACAGAATTGCACACTAACTATAATTTATACCACTTGATATGTTTTGGCTTTTCAGAAGACTGAAAAGAAAAAACACAGTAATCAACTCCATTATACTTGTAATGAGAATTTTATAAAAAAAAATTAAATGGGGAGAAGAAGTACCAATTTTGGTAAAGGGTTGACTCCCAGGAGACACAAAGACCTGAAAATAAAAACAATTTGGAATTATTTATAACCATTGGTGGCATTCTTAAAGACATACAGTAAAAGTTTTTCTATGATCACAATAACTTACAGACATCAATAGGTGCATCTACATAACCTTCAACCAGGAGTGTATGGAAGGGAGTCCCAGACGGGCCTTCTCGATACATAACGCGAACCTCATCATTATCCTGTTTTAGCTGATAAGCCACCAGATTAAATGACAAGCCTGTTAGCTCAATAGTAAAGCTAAACAGTAGAAACATTGCTCGTAAATTATAAAGAGAAAGAAAATTCCCCCAAACAAAAAAGTTCAAAATACCAGCACAACATGCAGAGATTCACAAAGTGCAAATTTATAAATGCTTATGCAAATAAGTCATCACGAACGGCTGAGGAAATCTTGCACATAAGTATAGTTAGACAGAAAAGAGAGACACCTTCCAGTCATTATGTTGTGAGCTTTTATTATCCTTTGTTGTCCTCTTGCCAGCAACACTTCTCAGCATCTCAAGAAAATTTGAAACTTCACTGGTACGTTTTTCCAGCACATCTTCAATTATATCATCTGCATCAATCCGACGTTTACAGAGAAATTAATCTGAAACCCATTTCTAAATGCAACAAAAGGTGCAAAAAACAAATAAGAAAATAAAAGAGTAACAACAAATAGAGAAATGTTACCTTCAATTCCACTAGAAGGTTGGCGGTTAAGCTGATCCTTCACAAGGCTTTTGAGGGATTTCTCATTTGTCAGAGTGGATGACGATAAGGCTTTGTCCATTCTTTCTCTGTATTCCATAATTTTGTGTTTCCCCATTTTAACATGCGAAAGATGTCAATGAGCTTGTGTGCACCGAATCCTTATGAAGGGGCTTAGCATCTATCGAACTATGATATCTGCGTTAAAAGGAAGCAGTTGAAGAATACAGATGTCATCAGCCTTGTTTAGTAATATCACCAAAATCAAGGAAACAGATCTCAATGACAGAAATGGAAAAACTCAATGCATTTCTTGAATCCTAATCCACATCTCTTTTCTCTGTAAGAGTAGAGGATGGGAGCATGATTACACACACACACACACACACATCATGCGAGTTCTAGAAGCCCCAACTATCCACCAGGAAGCCGTCAGCTGTCAAAATACTTTTTTTTTTCCCTTCTAAGAACACACTTGTTGGTTGACAACATGACATCGTCATTAAACAAATCCTTGAACAATAAATCCACCGACTAAACAGCTCCCCACAATCGCCAAAAACAAACAAATCTGATCAGCTCCTCGAACTTTGCTCCGCACGGAAACAGAAAACTCTGCAGCAGCACCAATCCAACAATCCGCGCGAAAGCTTTTCCCCCACACATATACAGAAAACTATGGCAACCTTTCATTCAAATCACTCCCCACACAAACATGAAACGAACAACCATGCTTGGCTCTTTGAACAAATTTTTGTGTAAAAAAATAAACAAACATTCTGTACATGTTGTTGTATCACTAATTCAAAGCCAAAACCAGAGGCACAAACCAATCCAAAGGTACCCACAAAAAGATATGATCCAAACACCCAACCAAAATCATAAATTCGACCGACAGCCAATCACATACCAAGGGGATGAATGCTTGTGCAGCAGCCATATGAGCTTCTACCAATGACCCAAAGATGATTAGATAGGAAGCAATAAATGTATATAGCTCAACAACCAGATAGATAGATAATGAAATCGATATCGGGGAAGCTGGAGAGCCTTCAAGGCTAAAAGAGGAAGAAGAGAGTCCAAACACGGCGTGATCATAAAACTAGTCGTCGTCACAAGTGGGGATGGGTTCATATGCCAATCCTGCGGACAAACTCAAGAATCAAATCCCTCGTTACGATTTTGGATCTTGTGGATGATATCTTTGTTTCAATCCGGGTGAAATTAAAATTTAAAATTATTAAATATTTTTTAAATATATATTAAAAATATTTTTGAAAAGTTTTCTGTAAAGATAATGCAATAATGTGAAAATAAATTAGAAAATTTATATAAAAAAATATGGTTGCCGATAAAAGAGGAGGGTTGATATTTAGATAATATGATTACCTTATGTGACCCACTCTTTTGTCTTTTAATGAGCAAAAAGAATTTCTTCACTTTTTCTTATCTATTAAGATAATAGAGGGGGAAATTTTATTTTTGCTGGTTGAAGAGCGCATGGGTAAGTTATATAGGATAATCAAGATTAATTTGAACACAAAATATATTGTAAAAGTATTATTTTTTTTAAAAAAATATTATATATATAATAATTTTAACAAGTTTACTATTTAAAATTTTTATGTTATTTACATTTTTTTCATGCTAACCATATGGAACCTTAAGGGACAAAAGTTTTATCTAAATATAAATATCGTCATAAATTTTAAATGGTCTAATTATTTCTCTCAGAAGTTAGAGCTCTTAAGAATAGGAATCGCTTAATTATTCGTTAGGGACAACATATGATAAATTCATATTTTTTTAGGTACATATCACCTACTCTTTAGCTCTAGTCTAACTTCTTATCCCAAAAGTTTAAGTTGACAAGAAAGAACTATTTATTATTTATTTTAAAAGTTATCTATATATATATATATATATTTCTACTAGCAAATATGATTATTAATTATGAAAAAAACATTGTTTTACAAAGTTTAGTAATACACATTCAAGTAAATAATAATTAGTTCAATGAAAAAATATTCAAGGGTGCAATGAGCGAAGTTAAATTTTAACTGCCAAGTGATAGCTCTGCAAACCAAGTGCACCTGGCTACAAGCATGTAATTAAATGCTAAAAATTAAACTTCATGGGTTTTTTAAGCACTTTCCAGATCCGATAACTTCCAATTTGTTCTCTTTTCATGATTTTATTATACAAAAAAGTTAAGAGAAAATCAAAATTAATGGGTAGCATAATATATTATTCAGGACTCAAGAGTAGGCTTGCATGATATTCACGATTAAATTGTGTTTTTTTATAATAAGTAAATATCCTTATACTTGGTTGGGTTTGGCAAGAGAGACATTTTTTTTAATAAAAAATAGTGGTACCACCACTGGTGCTAGCAGCTAGTGGAGGAAGGATACAACTTGGCCGACCCAAACAGTAGCAGCCAGATCCCTCGATGCTTCCGATAAGGGGCGGCCCAATCGGTTGTGGCCAGATCGGGCTAACTTTTACTAGTCTGACATGGTTTAGGTACTCTCCTTTTAATAGATCAGACTTTTTTAAAACACCTCAAATCTGGTTCACCCAAGAATCGGGTTAGAACTATTACGATCGAGTCTCGTCACGTTTAAATTGATTAATCTCTAAGACTAGAACAAAAAATGGACTGAAGCAACCCTCTTTGTGTCTCCAGAAAGAAAGACATCACTAAATGCACAACTAACACACAACATGAAAGGATGAATGCATACATGCAATAACTTAATAAAAAGCTATGTGTAATGACATGGCATGAGAACACTCACCACCCAGTGAGAACAAAAATATAAATGAATAATATACATGAATAAATATATCAAAATAATTGTTGGAATTGAATTCTAAATGTCTCATTGATAGAATGATCTGCTCACTGGGTCTTAGATGACTCAATCCTAAGTTAAATATCTCACTCTATTCTATAAACAAACAAAAATAACTACTATAACTCTATTACGTACTTAAGTACTGGTAACACTCTGTGATAGAAAGGAGGCAAGCACACCTATGCATGCACAATGTCCCTTAAAGAGTATGAAGGCATACTCTGGGTGGAACTGTAGAATTTGAATCTGGTCTGAGGCATGTGCACTGGCTAATGTCTGCACATCTCAACCATCTGGGTAAACTGGTAGGGCTAGTATATCTGGAGGAGTGTGTGAAATATTTAAGTGAAAACTCCACTCTATCTTACATCTATGGGTCACACAAAAGGAGACTGGGTCACTTGTGGAGCCTGATCACATTGCTCTAGGCATCTAACTAGTACGTATCTCAACCTCATGTGCAGGGCTTGGTGTCAAGTGTGCTGGGGGAGTGCACTGAGCTAAGAGAATCTTAATAGGTAGGTACGTCACTCCAGTATATGGTAATTTAAGAGTATTGTGCAAGTGGCAAAGGTGATGAGATCTCTGTGTAGAATACTAAGTGGCCAAAAATATCGGGAGGTCTATGGACATATCTCTAAGGTCATCATGATTGGACTCTAACATAGGTGGCCCGTCTATAGAACTGTCAATCAATGGTGAGTCTAAAAGATAGCTCTTATGTGGTCTTAGTCCAATCAGCCAACAGTAGGCATGTACTTCTTGATACCATACTAGTCATGCACTTCTAAACGAGCGAGGTTCAAACAACCCAAAGAACTACTATCTCCCCTTGAGCTTACAGGGACTCATACTGAGGTTTGACATGTGTTTCATCCATTCTTCAGTGATGTGTGACTTGTTCTCCCGTACCAATTTCAGCCTAATCTCGACTCACATGACTACTATCGATGTTGTAGACTCTCAAGTAAGACTATTAGTCAATATGAGCATACACTGGGGTCTCTCTATTTGGTCAGCGTGATCTAGTCTGACTGAAGTCCCCATCTAAGTCGTCTCCAAGCTAGGGAAGTCATTGCCTCAAGACTGGTGTGCAATCGACTACCTACATTGCAAACCCTAACCAGTACCTTGAAGATACATCGTCTATTCAAGCCAAGGCAAAATCCTAAAGCTCAAAGTAAGAACCTTATCGTGCTAGTGAAGCACTAAAAAATCACTCACTCCCTGAATGATGCTCTCTCACTGAACCCTTTATCTAAGCCAAAAACTCTAACAACAATCAAACTACTCTCTCTGACTGGACCAATCACTGAATGGGTTGTACTACGTGTCTGATCATCTACTAACCATCTGATTTGTGTACCCTGGTTGTGGGCCTATGGATCTACTGTCATAGTGATTGAACGATCTATCAATTGTAGTCATCCCCTCTAGAAGTCAGGTTGCTCTTACCTTTGACTCTGCCCATGTATATCCCTCTAAAGACTGCTACCAACACTGACTGATGAGTTTATCTTGTAATTCAAATTTGACCTAATGATGTTAGGTCAAGACAATGGTATGCAAGGTAGCTAATAAACTCGATCCCATGCCATCACATCAGAACAACCTCAATGCTCCTGACTCTCCTCTGCCCTTCTAATGTCACTGTAGCCATATTGTGCCTCACTCTCCGACCCTAATTGGCTCTGAAAGCTATGATATGCGATTGTTAGGCAAGCCTAAGAAAGCCCTAAAGTCGTTGTCCTCATGTGGGTGAGGCAACAACTACTTGGCCATGAATCCCATACTAATTGCTCTACTCGATCAGCATTTGAGTGATACATGCACGACGATAGTGTGTACTCGGTTGGTGATTGTATAACTCGGACGGTGGTAGTATGTCATAGACGATGGTTGTGCATCACATCACAAAAGGTGGTTGTGCATCACAAACGGTGGTTGTGTATCACGGACGGTGGTTGTGTATCACAGACGGTGGTTGTGTATCACAGACAGTTGTTGTGCAATTGGGTCGGCAACTTTGTTATCCAAGTTCTAAGGGCCTGTCTCGATCATGTATGTCATAAGCCCACTATTGTCTCTGGCATGTCTACTTCTATGTGTCTGTCTCTCCAATGTCTTTGCTAACAACTCAACTAAGGTTGTCCAACCATACGTGTATGATCTTAAAGGGGATATGGGTCATAGTGGTGATACGTACGATGGAAAAACAATGTTAAGCTCTCACTGATCTCCTCAAATCCCGGGTGACTTGTCCTATAAGTGATGATTGGCCCGCTGATGGTAATCACTGGTCTAACACTGACTCATCAAGTGGAATCCTGTCAAACACTTGACCTTGTAGGCAATGGTGGTCTTAGTCATCCTCCTCAGTGTGACCATGCCTCTATATGGTGAAGAGAAGCCAAATGTGTTGTCAAAACAGGCATAAACTAATGGAAGAGGGGAGGCGACAAAGTGCCAATGGGAAAGCAGGCCTTCCTCTCTATTCATCCTCATCAACTATTGCTATCTCATGGAAGTGGTCCATCCCAAGCCATCTATGCTCCAAGTACTATAGGGGCTCCACTGGCATAGCTATGGCTAGGGATGCTAATTGAGCAAGCGAGCCGACCTCAACCTGTGTTTGAACTCGGCTAGAATAGTTCAAAACTTGTTCGAACTCAACTCGAGATCGAACGAGTTTGGAACATACATGCTCGAGTTCGACTTGAATATCTTTTATGTGTTTGAGTTTGACTCGAGCTCGAATATACTTAAATTGTTTAATTTTGCCCGAGCTCGAACCCAGCTCGTTCATGAGCTCAAAACCGGCTTGATTAAAAGTCAAAAGTACTTCACTTAAAAAAAATGCAATTAATGTGGACTGAACCCACAACCTTAAGGTCATCAATTTGAATACTTACCATCTCAACGATCTTACTTCATTATCATATTGTGTGTGTGTGTGTGTATACATATATATATATATATATATATATATATATATATATATATATATTATAATATGGGCTTAAATACCCTGGGGGCGACCTCAGAAAATCTTTTTGCGGTTGCCCTTGCTCTGGACCGTCCGATCACAAGGACGGTCCAGATTTGTTGAAGCTTTTAAAAAACCCTACGTTCTGCCCCGTCTTCCCGTTTTGTTTGCCGCCGCCCATCCTCCCCGACCCGTCGCCGCTGCCGCCCCTCCCCACGTCGTCGTCCTCGACCTGCGCCCCCTCCCACCGCTCCTCCTCCCCACTCGCCGCC
This sequence comes from Piper betle, assembly GCA_033002965.1. NCBI lineage: Eukaryota > Viridiplantae > Streptophyta > Magnoliopsida > Piperales > Piperaceae > Piper > Piper betle. The sequence goes on along the minus strand of JAURVB010002321.1, from coordinate 10,360 downwards.
CCTCAGCCCTCCTCCCCGACCTGCTGCCGCCCCTCCCCACGTCGTCCTCCTCGACCTCAGCCCTCCTCCCCGACCTGCTGCCGCCCCTCCCCACGTCGTCCTCCTCGACCGGCCCTCCTACCCGACCTGCTGCCGCCACCGCCCATCATCCCCTTCCCCCTTCCATCTCGTTCTACCGTCGCCGCTGTTGCCACCCTTCCCCTTCCCCATTCCTCCCACTCCCGCCCACGCCGCCGCCGGCCACCTTCCCCCTTCCTCCTTGTTCTCCCGTCGACCTCAGAAAATCTTTCCCACTTGTTCTTCCGTCGACGACGCTGCATGAACTTGTTGCATGAGGTGAAACTTGTAGTTACTCGCTTTGTCAAAGACAAAATTTTTATCTCTCATATTGTGACCTATAACTGTTTGGTGTTATTTGATGTGGTGCACTTCTTGTGGTAACAAAATTGGATTAAAAAAATAATGTCAGGGGCTATATTGTATCTACTCTTATATGGTGGTTGACTGTTGGCGTGTAGCATAAGAGGATTAAGTTTGAAACACTACGTGGCCTCAATCTTTTGCATTTGTTTGTTAGTGTCTTTGGTTGTGTTTAATAAATACTTCTACCCTTGATCTCGGGGTTTTTGTTATGTGGTAGGTTTTTCCAATTGTAAATCCTACAGTTCTGGAAAAGCTGCAAGGGGTGGACTGCATTGTTTATGCAATGGGATCTCTTTCACATCCATTTGTCCCCCATTAGTAAGTTGGAAATTTGCCATCCTTTTTTGTCATATTTCACTGATTTTACTGTTTCTATAAATGACAAAGTAAAGATATGGCAATCAGTGAATTTTACTGTTATTTATTAGTTACTAGTGTATTTCGTATCCTTTTTTGTATGTATTTAGATGAATTTTACTCGTTTTTAGTTTTTAATTTTGTTGAAAGGTCTTGTCAATGAGAATGAAATGAGTCAAGCCGTAGCCAATAGTTTGGAAGGCATAATTGAAGTAATTGATGAATTAAACGAGGTGGTTGAAAATGATGAGCTGCAAATTCTGGAGCACGAAAATGAGGAAAATGAAAATGAAAAGATTGGAAGCAAGGAAAAAGAAAACAAAGACTCACAAAGTACCATTGGTATATTATTTATGCCCCAAGAAGGAATGGAATTCAATTCTAGTGATGAAGCTTATAATTTTTATAATGCATATGGTTTGCTAAGGGGATTTGGTACTAGAAAAGCTTCTTCTGTTTATTCCAAGAGATCACATATCTTGTACAAACAGTTATTTGTTTGTGAGAAGGAAGGAACAAAGAGGTTGGATGACCCTAGAGAAGCTGGAAAGAATGTTAACCGATGACCAGACACAAGAGAGAATTGTAAGGCAAGGATGATAATTAAATTAAACAATGAAAAGAAATGGGTTGTGGTTAACTTTGAAGACATTCATACACATGATTTTACATCTCCAACAAAGGTAATTTTCAAGCATGTTATATGTATTTCTTTTTACTTTGTTAGGTAGAATTGCTATTATTTAAATCCATATTATTTTACTTTTCCTTTAATAGGTTAAAAAGATCCGATCGCATAAGAATATGGATTCAACTTCAAAACAGCTTATTACAGATCTAAATGATTGTGGAATTGGGCCATCCAAAATTTCTCGGGTCTTGAATCTTGGTGGGGGTTGCATGGATAAAGTTACTTCACATGATTGTAAGAATCATCTAGCAAAAGGGAGAAAGAATAATATTGGTCGACAGTGTATGCAAGTGTTTGACTTCATTTCAATATAAAGCAGGGGTTGAAGATGGTTTTTTCTTTAAAATGGAGATTGATGAAAATAATCAAGTTAGAAGTATTTTCTGGGCAGATAAAAGGTCAAGGATGGCTTATATGCAATTTGGAGATGTTGTAGTTTTTGATGTGACATACAACACAAATAGTTTTAAAATGCCATTTGCTCCATTCACAGGTGTTAATCATCATAGACAATCTACACTTTTTGGATGTGCCTTGCTTGCTGATGAAACAACTGACACTTTTACTTGGTTGTTTGAAACGTGGTTAGAATGCATGTGGGGCAAGAGGCCACAAGGTATAATTACTGATCAAGATTTAGCGATGAGAAATGCTATTGTAAAAGTCTTTTCTGGTACTAAACATAGGTTCTGTTCATGGCACATTGGAATGAAAGCTAAGATGCATTTAAATCATTTTGGCCAACATCCAGAATTTATCAAAGACTACAATAACTGGAGATTTGATGAAATGGTTGAGGAGAGTGAAATAAATTGGGAAGAGATGAAAGTGAAATATGATATTAAGGAGGGTAGTTGATTAAATGAAATGTATGAGGTTTGTTCACAATGGGATTACTGCCTACCTTAAGGATTATTTTTTCTCTGGAATGACATCTAGTCAACGCAGTGAGAGCATTAATGCATTCTTTGACGGATATGTGAATGCACAAACTCCTATTAGTGAGTTCGTACAACAATATGACAATGCAATATATCAACGACGAGATGAAGAGGCTTATGAGGATCACAAATCTTTGCACAGTAAGCCTACAATGCACGTGGGGAGCACGATAGAGGAGCAAGCTAGATCTCTCTACACTAGGAAAGTATTTTCCCTTTTCCAAGTAGAACTGAAGGAATCTTTATTATACAAATGTAAGCAGATTGGTTGTGAAGGTTCAAGAAATTTCTATGAAGTGAAAAAATATGGCAGCTGAAAAATGTCACAAAGTGACATTTGAAAACATCTCACCCATCTCCGTTGAGTGCACTTGTAAGAAGTTTGAAAGTGAAGGTATTCTTTGTCGACATATTTTACGGATTTTGGACAGAATGGATATTGATATAATACCAGAAAAGTATATTTTGTTTCGATGGACTATCAATGCTCAATACACATCAGTTGCTAATTTGAGAACTATTAGGGAAAGTCATACATCTGGAGTTACACCATATATGATTTATTGCATTCGTAGTGCAATATATAAAATTTCAGATTTGAGTTCTATATCACTGCAACATTGGAAACTTGCAATGCCAAAGCTTGAAGTAATTGTTGAAGAGCTTGATCGCTTATCTTTGTTGTCTAATTCTGAAGAATATCGTAATGTTGACACCGGTGATGTGGGTGGTTCAGTGGAAGCAACAACTGAGTCTTTGCCCCATATTGTGCTTAAAGATCCTTCAAAGGTGAAAAGCAAGGGTCGTCCAAGGATAAGTAAAAGGTTTAAGTCTTCGTTAGAAATAAGCTTGTCTTCTCAGATTAAGAAGCGAAAATGTAGCATTTGTCACCAATTGGGGCACTATATGAATACGTGTTCTTTGCATAAGGTGTAGTTATAAATATGAAGTTTTATATTTACCTCTATGTGGAAATGCGTGATGATAAAATTTTTTTATAGGGTAACTCAAGGTGGTCAAATGCCGGATGCCTCTACAAGTTGATAGTAGACGCTTTACAAGTTTTCCTCCAATGAAGTAGAAGCTCTACAAGGTGGTCAAATACTGCATGCCACTTATGTTCGCTGCCAATATTATTGATTAGAACTCCCAAAAGGGTGCACCATGGTTACAACTTTATTGATTATGTGGGAAGCGCTGGTTAACATGTAAGAGTGTCATTGATGGCATTGTTTTGATTGAATGATGATGCGATTGAGCTTCATTTTGTGCAATGATAGAAGTACAATCCCTTGGAAGTCGTGTGATTTTGTGATGTATATCAGGTTATTGTAGCTAAGAGAATTATATGAGTCAAGCTTTTGTGTATACACAAATAATAGGGGCTGCCCTGATTTGTAATTACTTGGCATGTGGATGTTGGCATTTCATAGTCTTTTATCTAATTATTATTTATACCTTGTTGAAGTTTTTGTTTATCTTGGTAAGAGTTTTTCATTATGTTGCTTGATGCCTCTCTGCATGGCCATATTTACAGAAAAATGTTGTAAAGAAGTTTTTGTGTTAGAAATTTCATAGTCGAGATGGTTGTGAAAATTTTGTTGTGCTCATATTCTCAAGTCTGTGGATGCTATGCAGTGGGAATTTGTGCATTGCTGGATCTAGTCTCTTGTCCAACACTGACTTCTTTTATGAATGGTTTCTGGCAAATTGATTTTCCTTGTTATAGTTTACCATATATTGTAGCTGATAAGAGAGTGGTTACAAATTTTGATGATTGACCGCAAGCGGTCATTTCAAAGGATATTATAATCTGCTTTTTTGTTTGTTTGGGAGCCCTTGTACTTCACTACAAAAATCCGGTGAACAAGTTAAGAATCTGAGAAGCATCGCTAAAATCTTCATATTGACTACATCGTGAAGCCTATATAAACGTTAGACTTCAATGAGAAAAATGTAAGCCTTTGTTCGCCATTAGATGTACCATATCCTTCTCTTTATACATATATAAAGACAATTGGTATCGGTCATTCTGATGAAGCATTATGTACGTATAGACTATTTCATTCTAAGCAGTCAAAGTTGAGCTGAAATGGCTAGAAATTTAGTTAATCCATCCACAACACAAATTGTTGAGAATCAAATTGCTGATAATCAGTTTTCTATAGTCTCACATGGAGTTAGATCAGAATGGGTACCATGCCGCGTCATTTACATCTGTTGAAATTTTTGTGAGAAAAAAATTTTCATGACAAGTGAAGCTCCGGGTATTGAAAAACCTTATTCCACCCTTTTCATTTATTCCGCCTTTTCTGCTATCAAGCTCTGCATAAATGGCAGGGCAATGTATCAAGGCTTGTAGCACGAGTCCCGAGCATCCAAGGCGTAGAAAAGTGTTCTCAATAGCAAGAACAAAAATGTGATGTGACATAGCGCAGTGAAGGTGATCCCACCAATTTGTATCTGTGTTTTAATTGACAGTCGACATATGGAACCAGGGCCATATAGAACCGTGATGATTGGAATAAAATTTTTAAGCAATGAAAATAAGTTTCGCTTGAGGTTGAAACGGCTGCAAGATAGCCATTCGTAGATGTCTCAATCAACGGTTTGCTAACTTGAGTCAACCAAAAAAAAATCATAACAAAGTGACAATAATTAGGAATGCTCTTAACAGATTCAGAAAAAAATACCCCAGGGCCATTGGCAAGAGAATGCACAAGAATGTCAAGGTGGGTGGCAGTGGCGTCGACGGGAAAACAAGGAGGAAGGGGGAAGGTAGCCGGCGGCCACGTGGGTGGGAGTGGGAGGAATGGGGAAGGGGAAGGTTGGCAGTGGCGGCAACAGGAGAATGAGGTGGAAGGGGGAAGGGGATGATGGGCGGTCGCGGATGGGCGAGGGGATGATGGGTGGCGGCGGGTCAGGGAAGAGGGCGCCGGTCGAGGAGGCCGACGTGGGGAGGGGCGGCCGCAGCGGCGGGTCGGGGAGGATGGGTGGCGGCAAACAAAAAGAAAGACGGGCAGCACGTAGGGTTTTTTAAAAACTTTAACAAATCTGGACCGTCCTTGTGATCGGATGGTCCAGAGCAAGGGCGACTGCAGAAAGATTTTCTGAGGTCGCCCCCAAGGTACCCAAGCCCTATATATATATACATACATAAATAAATAAAATATAATATAAAAACTATATTATTATATTATTTTATCAAGTCGAGTTTGAGTCGAGCTACGAGTTAAGTTCGAGTTATAATCGAGTCGAGTCGAGTCAAAACGCGACCTTGCTCAAGCTTGGCTCATAAGATTTGAGTTCGAGTCGAGTTTGAGCTTGAGCATTTAAATGCCTAGTTTCGAGTTGAGTCAAGCCGAACCAAACGCTAAATACTCATGAGCTGGCTCGCTCAATTAGCAACCCTAACTATGGCCTTCATCTACAAGGAGTTATTTGAGGGTCAAAGTTCTCCAAGGAGACCTCAAACTATGTTTGATGTATTTGTCCAAGGCACTCGGTGTTCCATGCTCGTGTGTCAAGTAACTCTGCTAGTGTCTCCCTACTCCAAAGTCCTTGCAGGTGATATCTCTGATAACTTCGTCTCGCAATGTATACTGAGTCTTAAGGAAGAAAGACTGAAGTGGTGACATGCAAAAAGACAGACAAGTGTTGTAGCGTGGTCCTCAGTGCTCTTAAGTATTCCTAGTCGCTAGTCAATTTATCTGCAGCCAACTGAAAACTCTGGACACTCTAACTCATCCAAATCTTCAGTCCAATAAAAGGAAAAGGCGAGTCTCTAAGCCTATCATGATATCCATGTGAGATCCTTGCTAGCATTTACTGAAATCTTGATCTCAAATCTATCCCATAATTCTTTTATAGCTTCTAATACTTAGATATGCATTGATCAAGTCTAACTGAGCGAAAATCTTGGAAGCCTAAGAAAAGATCAAAGGAAATGACCTTCTGATTTGACTAGGATAGATCCATACACTTAGTTCAAAACAAGAGTTATTCATCTCAATCAACCAAGACATACTCCGATACCAACTATTACACCCCGAATCCCATTCACCTAAGAACTGGATCAGAATTGTTACGATCAAGTTAAATCACATCTAAATCGATTAATCTGAAAGACTCGAACAAAAATGGACCAAAGCAACCCTCTTAGCATCTCGAGAAAGGAATACACCACTAAATACACAACCAACACCCAACAGGAAAGGATGAATAGATGGTGTATAACAACCTAATAAGAAGCTACGTACAATGACATGATATGTGAACACTCAACACACAATAAGAGCCAAAATATAAACTAATAAAATACATTAATAAATACATCAAAATAACTACTAAAAATGAAGTCTAAATGTCTCATCAAGAGACATGATATCATGTCTAATCTGCTAATACAAAAGATGGTAAGGGCATACATCACAATACACCAAAGAAATACATATAAACAAGCATCAAAAGCAAACAAAAGAATAGAAGATAAACAACGAGGCGCAGAGCATAAGTGTGTGTAGCAATTATCTATCCTTCCACCAGAGCAGACCCAATGCATAGGAACACAAGACCTACATATGTAATAACCCGACCCAAAGTGTAAACTAATGTGCCAAAGTCATCTCTTAAAAAGTGGTTAATTGAAGTTGAAGATCTATAGTCCATTCCCACTTATAAATATGATCTTACCCCCAATTAGTATTAGATGTGGGACTAACTTGAGGGATCTCACAATCCACCCACTTTATGAAATTGCGTCCCCGAAATTCCTATAGTTCCTATCAGTAGTCTCAACCCACATCCTTCGTTGGCCCATGACTAGTAGCTTAGCCAATATCTTTAGTCCAACCTATCATCTAACACATAATCAGATTGCTTTGTTACCACCTGTAAAGGCCCAATTAATATAAATTGATGGACTTAATCTTTACTTTAAAAGTAATTAATCAAGTTAATGATCCTAAACATATACCTACTAATATATTAATATATTAGATCTTACCTCGTTAGGTATTGAATATGAGACTAATTTAAATTTGGGGGATGTTACATTCCACCCTACTTAAGAAAATTCTTGTGTTTACAAAAATTGTTTATTGGTGTGGTGTATGTTTGTATTCTTTTGATGAATATTGGTAATGAAATAATAAGATATACTAGCCTAATGCAAATAACGGGCTGTTACAACATATATTATAGGAGATCAATAACAAGTGTCACTAGTCAGGAAAATAACTAATGCAAACTAGCAAGTAGAATTTGAATTCCATGAAGAAGGAAAATCAATATATCTCCATGGGAACACTCAAAGGGCATCTACTGAGGAGCCATCAAGATGCAAACTAGATAACAACCCAAACTAAACTAGTGTTGTGCTACTCTCGGCAATAATTGGTCCCACTTTTGGGGAAAAAACACATATAATAAACCCTCGCCAAACCTTCATATAACTTTAGCCCAGAGCACAAAGGCCGAGTACTCTTAGATAATCGCCTTTAGTGCCTACTAATACCACAAGTCTAAACAGGTGTTGTACACAATAGTACCCGCCTCTCTGGGTATGAGGAAGCTCAAGACGTAGAGATGTCAGGATCCTGCGGGAATGGAGCAACCCTCTCACTAATCTAGAGTCTGGTGCGACCTGCATATGTGCTCGCTCATGGTATATGTAAGGTTACGTCCTCCAATTGTTTGCTCACTGAAAACTCGATAAAAATTACATATAAAGCTAGGAAAAGGAATCATATAAGTAAGCTTGAAGGCAACATCAGGTAGTGCTAAGTTCAAAAATAACACAAGGGGTCTAATCTTTGAGTGTCTTAATCACAAAAGTAAAATACCTTTATATGACCTGTGTTAAGTGGGCTTCGATAAAACAACCACTTAAAATATCCTACAATCTGGAAATCAAACTACGATAGAATAGAGTGATAAAGCTGAGAAGAGTCCCAACGGATTTGATATCCAAGCTCCAAGTGTCACGGCATATCTACAACGAGCACATACTCTAGAGCCTACATCGAAACCCAAAGTTAAGCAAAACACTCACAATTCTATATGATGTATGGTTGTGGTAAGTACTCACATCAACAACAACGACAAAAATCAACAACACCAAATGAATCAATAAATAAGCACTTGGTACACAAATTGAGATATGACAAGCAATAAATAAATAAATAAATAAAAGAACTTAAATAAATAAAAGAACAGTAAATATAAATAATAGATGCTCGAGTAAACTTCGGACCAATAATAAATGACAACACAACATGCATGGAAATAACTAGCTAAATAAATAACAACTAATAATTAAATAAGCAATAATAAACAATTAATTAAAGAAACTCACTTATCAATAAAAGGATAATAAATAAATAAATTAATTAATTAATCAAGAAATAATAATAATATAAACAATAAATGCGAACAAATATTAACACGTACACGAGTTAGTAACATATAAATAAATAAACAAACTAATAGATAATTCAGTAAATAATTAAATGAATAAGTAGTTACTATCAGTTAATAATCAATAATAACAATATAATTATCAAATATATGAACACATCTAAACACGAGTAATTATAACATTTGTGCGAGTAAATAATTAAAAAAATTGATAAACTTGAGAATATTAATCTTAATGAGTAAATACATCATCAACGACAATCAATTATCATACAAGCATGCATCACACATGATAAATATATAAATAATAAGAAATAAATAATAATGAATAAATAAATAAATAAATAAAAACACTCATAACATCAAAATATGCCAATAATGTAGGGAGTCTCAAATTAGAAGAAATGGCTGAAAAAGTGTTAGCGAGTCAACTAGGTAAGTCTAACCAAGTCAAGTTGAGTTGACTCACTGTAGGTTAAGTTGTTGAGACGACTAGGAGTTGGGCTGGACTCGAACATGGGCTGGTGGGCAGACAAACATGACAAAACCAGGGATATGAACATGACTGATCGGGAAGATGGGCACCAAATGAGCTAGCGGTGCCGTCACTAGAAATTGCCAACAGTGGTGGGGCAGGGGTTGTCACTAGTCAAGATCAACTGAGGATGATAAGGCGGAGGTGATTGTTAAGTGTTTAAAGTATACAATATTTACCTATGTTTTTAATGTGATTTTATACATCTCGAGTATAAATTATATTAAAATATGTGATATTTCTCGTTATATTTTAGTTAATTGATATTTTATGAGATATGCTTAATTTTAGAGTTTTAATGCAAAAAAATGAAACAAATTAAGCTTAGGAATTGAAAGGTCATGGTACTTGGCCCCATCTAATGGTTACTGCAAGGAGTTCACGGAGCTCAAATGAGGGCGAATGTTGATGGTTTTGGGATGGCTTACTTATGGCTTGGTTGAGCAAATCCAGGAGTTGCAAACTTGATTGGACTCCAAAATTAATTAGATTAACTTATTTGTAAACACCTTCATTGAATTCATGTATCTAATAGTCATCTCATCTTCTATATAAAGGGGTGGTCATTTGTTGTTTGAGATATCTTAACTCTTGGCTTAAAAGTAGTTCTAACACCCCAAATCCAGCTCATGCTCGCGAACCGAACCAGCATGTTACAGGCCCCGGTTAGGTTGGCTAACCTAAACCTAACTCATGCGGATCCAATCTCTGCATCTTAAGAAGAAGATACAACTCGCAATGCATGGATGAATGCACAAACCCTAACATAGTACTTCATGAATGACATGCAATGCAAAGTACATACCAATACAATTACGATCAAACTCAATAAAATTCTAATAGAAACAGACGAAATCTCCCCTAAAAGTGCAATTAGGGTCCACCCTGTCAAAACAACATATACCAATATATATGCATATATCAACAATTTCAATCGCACATAATTTAATATACTGTATACTCATTGTGGAACTTGGGTTTCAACCCACCACACTT
>JAURVB010002318.1:0-38647 GCA_033002965.1 Piper betle | reverse complement strand
TAAACTAATTATTATAAGACCTTCGAGTAAAACTGGGGATTAAAAGTTGATGATTAGTTGGAAATTTAAATCTTTACAGTACAAGACAATTCATATTTGATATTTAATGTAAATATTAAATTTTAATAATAATAATAAAACGATATATTATTAAGAATTTTCAAGTAAAATTCGTAAATATTTTTTTACCCATTTTTGAACAATATATTGTTATTATATATATATATATATATTTTGTAATTTTTTTAAAAATTATTAGGCATGGCCTTGCCTGGGCCCGGAGTCTAAATTGAAAGTAGTAAAAATTTCTCACTAAAATAATTAACCCCACATTTTAACTCTTAATTAATCCGAACAATTAGTGTGAAATAAAAATAAATGAATAAAAATAAATAATAGTAGCCGTAAACCCTAGCCTCGACCTTCCCTCGTTGGCTATGACCGCCATTGTCTCCTCCGATTAACATCTCCGGCTCGCCCACCGCCACCGCCACCGCCACCACCACCACCGCCACCGCCACCGCCACCACCACCAAGTCCAAAGTCAGTCTCTACATCCGTCTCCCTTCCCCTTCCCTCTCTCGCCCATCATCTTAGACCACATCCAAGAAGCCCCCCGTCCACCGTCCCTGCTAACCTTCTCAATCAGGCAAGCTTTACCCCTTCCGTTACTAGGGAGTATTCTTCCCGACGCCAAGAAAATAGTTTTTCGATGTAAACAGCGGGTGGTTGGATTTGGACTGTTGTTGTATAAATTACATGCTTGAAAAAAATTATGTGTTGAATGATAAAGTGGAGTTTTGGGTCTTGTTTTGGATGTAGATGGGGGTTTGAATTTCTGGTGGGGATTTTGTTTAGGGTGCTGTCATTGTGTTACTAGAGTTTTGCAATTGAAGCCCAGTAGTGTTTGCTGTTGACTGTTGGTGTGAATTGTGTCTAGGTTAGTATAGAGGGTTCTAATTGAAGCCAGATGGTGCTTGCTTTTGTGCACTTATGGTATTTGCCATAAACTGGTAGTTAAATTGTTGTTTTATATATTAAATGTGAATAGCTTATGATCTTGTTAATTTTAGCCCCCCTGGTTTGGATATAGATAAAAGTTTGGTGTCAATGGTGTTTAAGCGCTGTTGTGCTACTAGAGAGTGTTGTAATTGGAGCCAAATAGTGTTTGCTGTTGTGCACTTATAGTTGGAATTTCTGGTGTGAAATGTGTGTAGGTGCTATTCTGTTGTTAGAGAGTGTTGTGATTGAAGCCAAAATAGAGTTTTCTGTTTCGTGGACTTATCGTTGGACACACAATGTCGGACACGATTACCCCAGCGAAAAGGTCCCATGAACAAATGGACCCGGAATCAACGGGAGGGAGAAGCGGCACCAGTCCTTACCTGCTGAGAAATCTTTGAAGGGTAATTATGTGCTCCGTATTCTCTGCCCATCATCTAAGGTTGAAAATGTGGTTGGCGAATGTGGGAGCAAATTGGAGTGGTTGAAGAAGGAGAGTGGGGCGGAGGTGAGTGTTGAGGAACCTGTGCCTGGTTGCGATGAAAGGGTGGTCGTTATAGTTGGTGTTTGTGATGGAGGTGTGTCGAGTGCAGAGTGTAATGTTAAAGAAGGTGTTGATAAGGTTGAAGATGTTTCTCACACTGATGAAAAAGGTGGTAAGGGCCATGTTAGTGAGGTTGATAACCAGCATGAAGATGGAAAAGAGAGCACTGGTACCAATAATGAGGTCACTTCAAATACTGGACAAAGGAACAATGAGCGAGAAGCTGATAAAAATAAGAATCATGATGGCAGCAATGGAGACAAAAAGGAAAAAGATGTCGCAAGAGATGCCTCAAGATCTCTGAAAGCTGTAGAATCTGCTCAGAAGGCCTTGTTGCTGGTGGTTGATAAAATGGCTGAAGAAGAAGCCGGGGGTGGGGGCAGTGATGAGGGGAATAAAAGACCTTCTCCTTTTGTTGTCAGAATGCTGGTGCTTTCGAATCAGGTTGGTTGCGTTTTGGGAAAAGGTGGGAGTGTGATTAAGCAAATGTCTGCAGAAAGTGGTGCACAAATGAGAATCCTTCCAAGAGACAAGCTTCCCTTATGTGCTTCTGGTTTAAATGAACTTATTGTGGTAAGAATAATCATCTTTAACGAAAATAAAATTCTTATTAAAGGTTCTGTTCTTTGTACACATTATACATTACCTTAATTTAATCTGACAGGATACTGGATTCGTATTTTAAGATCATCTTAACCTTCTTGCATTGTCTTCTTATATATGTATTAATTTATTTTGCAGATATCGGGTCAATTACCTGCAGTTAGGAAAGCCCTTCATTTGGCTTCCCAACGGCTTCTAGAAAATCTTCCTCGTGAACGCGATCTACATCCTGCTAAGAAATTGCTTGGATATCCATCTAATCCTTCTGGGCCTCTTTCTCATGTAGAAAATGTGCATCATGCAGATTTTCGGTTATCTGCTCGCAGCAGACACTTTGGCGCCGAATCCCATGAATTTACTGAGTTACATCCTGATCTTGGTCCTCCATTTCCTAGATTTCATGATGATGTGTTTTCCGGTCGCATCACAATGGAGATGTTAACATTTCGGTTGTTGTGTATGACGGAGCATATTGGGTCTATAATTGGTAAAGGTGGCAATATTATTAGAAGCCTCCAATTTGAAACTGGTGCAGATATCAGAATAATTGAAGGTCTGGGAGAAACGGATGTTCAAGTTGTTGTTATATCTGCTCCCATGGTAATACCTTTTTTCTTTGCCTAATGTGTTTCTCTTTGGAATTTACCCTGTATACTTTAAGCAATCTAATATTTCATTTGAGTTCCTTGCAGTAGCTGGAAAAATATCATTTATGTATTTCTAGTTTCAACTTGTTTTAGGTATTTTTTTTGAAAAAATATTTAACTTAGTAATGTAAGGAATATTTATATTGGATCTTAAGTTTTCTGAAATTAAGCTCCAGAGTTGGTCCGGGTCCAACTGACCAAAATCATAGTGTTAGGTGATAACTTTGTGTAATTTTGCGCTCATTTTTGCAGCATCCAGAAGACAGGGTTGCTGCAGCACAAGATGCACTCCTACGGGTGCAGAGCAGGATTTTTCAAACTGATCCTAATGCAGATAGATCTGTCCAGGCCAGGCTTCTAGTATCATCTAATCAGACTGGCTGCCTTCTTGGCAAAGGTGGTGCCATAATAGCGGAAATGAGGAAGATTACTGGTGCTCACATACGTATTTTGGGTAAAGATCAGGTTCCACAGTGTGCCCTGGAAAATGAAGAAGTCGTTCAGGTTTGTCTCTGGCTTATGTATTATGAGTGCTAATATCAGGCATGCCTTTTTAGCATCATTAAGAACTGTTGTCATTTTTCTTTCTACTTTGCTCCTTCCCATCTTTAGGTAACCGGCGACTATGAAGCTGTACAAGAAGCACTGTTCCAGATAACCTCGAGGTTGCGTGACCATGTATTCCGTGAGAGGTTTTCTAGTCCAACTCTTCCCCATGGCCCTGGATTTCGTGATTTAGCACCACCATTTATCCCATTTTCAGGGAGAAGAGATGCAATTCCTCGTGGAATTCATTCCAATTTGAGATCTTACGGCAAATTTGATTGTCTAGATGGTCTTCCCTCTCTTGATGATGAGCCACCTTTTATGCGGGAAATGCATAGACCTGGTGTACCTCCATTTTTCCCTGATAGAGCTCCATGGACACCAAAGGTAAAGATCCATCTATCTTTTACTTGACAAATCTACATGGTAGTCTGCATGAACTTCATCAGATATTTGTGTGTTTGCTGTTAACACCCTGTGGATTTTTTTGTGTATTACTGATTGGTGATGATCCTTCTTTGTTTCTATCTAAAATGACAGTAGTTGTGTACATGTACATAAACACGTGTATATGTTCATAATTTCTGAATTAAACAGTGTTTGGGATTATGGACACTATTAAAAGGAAATAAGATTGAGAGGTTACAAGTTGTGGGTCCTGTTAGCCATGCAGGACTCTTTTGCAGTATCATTGTATATCGGCTTCAAGTCAGATGTTGAAGATCACAGTTGTTACTGTTGCTAATCATTAAGTGTTGGATAAGTGTGAAACTGATCAGGTGTAAAAACATACTATATTCAATTATACTAAATTTAGTAAACAGAAAACCCAAGCAACTTTAGAAGTGGGCTAAACTTACTAGGATGTGCCCAAAATTTACATAAGATTATTGAACAAAATGTTTACATAAGATTCTCTCCTGTTTTCCCTCTCTACCATTGACCTTGTACAACCTTTAGTGATCCCTCGCTCCTTCTTCCTTCTCACCCCCAGTAACCTACATGATCTTGAGGCCCCACAAAATAGGACAATTTGTAAAGAAGCGCATTAAATGTTAGAAGCATAATCAATAATGCTTTCTAAACCTAATTAGTTACTTAAGAAATAGGTAAGTGCAGCTGTTCCCACTTTAAGAATGCCTGCATGTTTGTTTTTTTGTTGTAATTCTTATCTGTTTATTTATGTGTTCACTGATTTCTGTAGGGGCATCCGGCCATTACAACTTTGTCTTTTGTTATCTCATAGATCCTGCATTAAGATCGATCCAACCCCTTCCTCTTATTGGAATGAGGTGAAAGAAAAAGAAGATTTCACTGATTTAGAATACACATTTTTCCGAAAAGAAAAGCATTCTTATTCCAGCTTCCAATTTTTTATTGTTTTTGCTTTTAATTATAAATGTAAATGATCTGTTAGGTTGATTATACTTATTCCCGCTTCCAAATTTTTATTGTTATTGCTTTTAATAATAAATGGCTTATGTAAATGATCTGTTAGCTTGATTATGTTTGATGTTTTTAAGTGTAATTAAGGGTCAGAAATGTTTCATTGTTTGGCTTCACACTTACAAGGTTTCTGACCACCAGTTTGGCTATTAAGAGTTGGTGATATTCAAATAAGCTATACAATGCAACTGAAATTATTTTGCGCAAGTTTTGTAGGGTGCGTCAACCATCTGTCTGAATATCGCATTTATGAGTAAGGTTTTCGAGAGGGATCGCATTTGGCAGCTCATGTAGAATTTCATTAGCAATTCACAGATATCATGTTTTATGTTGCGTAAATATTTTATTCTTTATCTTAGTGGTCCAAATGAGACAAGATTGTTTTTGCCTTTTTCTTTTGAGTGTGAACCTTTGTTCTCATGTTCTACAAAGTTCATTGTTGATGTTGTCTCTTATGTAGAACTTGAGAGATAATGTTGCCACACCATCAGTTGGTTTATCTGACTACAGTGGACTCGCTCAAAGAAGAAATAGCTTTGAAGGGTAAAGGTCCTTTTCTTT
Source organism: Piper betle (assembly GCA_033002965.1). Classification (NCBI taxonomy): domain Eukaryota; kingdom Viridiplantae; phylum Streptophyta; class Magnoliopsida; order Piperales; family Piperaceae; genus Piper; species Piper betle. The sequence continues at coordinate 33,298 of JAURVB010002318.1, read as the reverse complement.
TTGAATCGGCTATTTTACATGGATATGTTTGTATACAAGTTTAACATAAATATGATGTTTGCCATTTTCAGTGCAAGTCAGCCAGCTGTTATCACTAGTACAACTATTGAAGTTGTTGTTCCTCAAACTCTTGTTCCTTCACTATATGGGGAAGATGAATTTTGCATAAATAAGATTCGAGAGGTATAATTAAGATCTCAGTTAAGTATCTTCTGGCTACCAAATTGTTTATGTTGGATATTGATGCATATGCTTGTGCTCAGATATCTGACGCAAAAATAACAATCACAGAACCCAGGCCAGGGGTTTCTGAGACTACTATTATCATATCCGGTGCTCCAGACGAGACTCATGCTGCTCAAAGTCTTCTTCAAGCTTTTGTTATGAGTGAAGCTGAATCCTCATAGCTTGGCCGCAGGTGAAACATTTTGTTTTTAGTTGCCTCATGTTTCCTTTGTGATGTCTCTTATATTTTTCGTGTTTGATTGTTTTGATAGTCTCTTCTTTAGTGAATATCTTTTAGAAAAAAAGACAATTTGATCATAATTTTATATATTCTGCATTATTGTTTTTCTAAGCAGAATCCTAACATAATATTTAGCCTTTAATTAACAGCTCTTAATTATTAATTATGATTTGATCTATTTAGCTTTTTTGGTGACACTTTTCCCTAATCCTACAAATTTATTTGTGGCTTTCCATTGGGAAAAAAAACTTTATTTGTGCTTGATATTTAGCAGTGTTTATGGACTGAAGGTCAAAACTGATCCTAATTTCTATCTTAAGGACCAAGGGTAGATGGTTGTAATTGCTCAAGGAAAGAAAGAACTGTCGGTTTTGTTTACTGATAGTGTGCTGACTGTACTTACTTAAAGGAGTGAACTCGTGCATTTGGCAGGCATCAGGAGAAAAAAATTACGGTTATGGCTAATCAAAACTTATGTGACTTCTATTTCCTAAATTTGATTGGATGAAGATGAGTTTGTTGATAACACTAATACAGGAAACTTTTGATGATAATAGAAGCTAGTTTTAACATACACTGCTTCTGTGTCAGCATATGTTGATCCCAATATTTCTCTGACAAGCTTGATCATTGGGTAATTGATGCACGTTGGCTACCAAACCCAATTAAGATTTGATTCTCGGAGATTATTTAAAGTAGACTAATTGCAATGAAGCGATAAGAGGGGGGATAAAAATGAAAAGAAATAAACAAGAGTGACACAACCATTGAATCATTGATTATCAAGCAAAGCCATACAATGTTCCTGGTCGCCAAAACTTAAGCACCTTACTAATTATTTTGAAAAAGGTTCAAAAAATACAAAAATAATCTTTTTTAACTCGACTTCCGAATTATAAGAAATGAATTAGAGTCTTTAAAGGACTGACTGCAACACTAACTTTATAGAAGAAATTCAGTTATATACTGGCGAAAGCTGGCAGCTAATAGAGCTATGCAATAACCTGAATACTCCTTTTTTTGGCTGTCCAAGGCAAAGGCGAACAACTGAAATCAGGTACTTTAATACTGCTGAAATTATGTTTGTTTCACACAACTATGCTTAGTATTTCAATGCCTTATTACCTGAAGATTGAGTTCTGTCTGAAATGTCAAGGTAATAGAAGAGAAATGTCTTCCCCTTGCAAAGAGTTTTAGCTATGTATCAGCTTCTTTTACCTTTATTTTTTTCTTCTTCTAGCATCACTCAAAATGAGGGTTCGCTTGTGAATCTATTATCTACCATATTGTGTTCATTTATTTTGTCTGGTGAGAGTGCAAATCCATAATATGGCAATTTTTTGAGTTTCTTGCTGTAAGCTGGTCAATAGGTGATGGAGTGTATCTCGTGGTGGGCTCAGGCTTTGCTGTAAGCTGGTGTAGCAAGTGCCACAGCAAATCCCGAGCCCTCAAGATGATGTTTTTTTACTGCAGCCTTCGTTATATCTGTTGGTTGAAGCCACCTTTTGTAACCAGCCCTTGTGGATTTTTACCATACCAACGTTACAACGTAGGAATATCATATTTATGTTTACAATAACAAAATCGTTGCTTAGTAAAAAAACAAACACAACATAATTGTTTGATTAACTACATCTGCAAGCGCATCCACTCAAAGTAGCCAATGATCAACATTTGCACCTAAGAAAGATTGAAATGTGTAATTTAATACGTTTTAAGAAACACCCTCTTTTCTCTTAGTTTGCTGCTTCAGATACACTTCCAAGCTATTAAAACGTCTGTCGAGCAAATTAAATCTGCATCTATTTTAGATAATTGGTGGTGGACAAAGTATACTCACTAGTTTTATTCCTTGTAAACGGCCAGAGCAAAGAGAATAAGCAGGGTTTCACCTCTCATGAGGAGTCTTGAAAGGCTTGTACTCCAGAAGGTCATGGAAAAGACTTTGAGCAGACCCAACAGCAGCTCCGATGGACACAATAAGGCAGACTCCACTTAGGATCTTTAGCCATGTCCAAGTGCCTGAATACTTGGGAATTCGGCGCTGGGCAAGGTACATCTCGACGGGGAAGTAAACTGTCAGTGGCCAGAAGGCGCAGGCACCAAGCAGGCCAACAAATCCATTGAAGAAGGGGAATATCATGGCTACGACGGCAGTGATGATCACATAGATTGTTCGCCAGACAACCCGAAAGTAATTAACAGGGCACCGGATGTTGAAGGGTAGAGGGAGGACATGTTCGTTTGCGATGAAGCCGCTGTTCGGCCAATGGGTGCGTGCCCAATTTTCAGTGAATTGGTAGAAGGGTTGACAGAAGACCTGAAATTTATTCCCACTTAGATGAGTGATATGTGCGACAGGAGAAAGAAAAGTAATTGCCGTTTTCTTATTTGCTAATGGTCATTGATCAGGGATTCCACAATGTGGAACCTGGTATGACCTATATGAAGTAGGAAGAGATTAAGAAGACAATTTCTGAGAAGGGACCATAGGGGAGAGAAGGGGGAAGCCTTATAAATTCAACCTAATACATGTATTAGCTCGTTGATGTATACTTAGCTCGAAAATAATTCTTTAGATATTATAAAGTAATATTATAACAGGTGGATGAAAAAGAAGAAAATGATTATGGTTTGTCATAAAATAAGAGATTTAGAGTTAGAAAATATACCTGGTAGGCACCAATGAGGTGAATGGCAATGCAAAGATTGGCAAAGTCGATGAGCCAAAAAGGCTCATAGAAGCCAAATCCGGTGAGGAAATTGCCGGGTGCAGTATTGCCAAAGGCCGCATAGCCCAAGATGCCACACAACATGTAGAACAATGTGGTCGTTGATACTCCTATTAGGGTTGCTTTCTTCATCACCTTGGTCTCTGGTGGACTAGACTTCAGAGTGTCCTGCACCATTCAAAATAATATTCTTCTCAAACCTCATTTAATTTCTTAAATACTCACTAACGTTTATAATATAAAAATTACAAGTCCGTTATGTTATATAGAATTAGCTTGGTTAAATTGAGTTTTGCCTAACATTGCCCACATCATAGTTTTAAATATCGTATCAAAATTTGCCTGCGTACTCTCTTCAAATCTCTTTATATCAGTATGATTTAAACCTAATTTTTTAATCTGAAATTTTCCCAAAACTAGAATTTTGTTGTTAAAAGTCAGGTAGTATTTTAACCGATATTTAATTAATAGATGACAAAAGTATTTTAAATTTCTAAAAAGCTTTTTTTATATTTATAATTTTAAAATTGGTTAAATCGGGTTCTGAGTTAAGGTATTAAAAAACTACGGTCCACATTAACAAAGTCACATCCATCAATATCAATGCTTTTATGATCTCTACTTGATATATTATATCTACTATAGAAATAAAAACTTGTATATGCTATGCTACTATAGATCATACATGAAGTTATGGTGTCCAGAATCTGGGTCACCACTTTGATCTCATAAAAGGGTTTCCTTTGCAGACTAGCTACTTTATCAATCGATGAATCTAAAACTAAAACAATATCCATGAATTACTCCTATTCACATATTGTTAACAGTCCCCTATATGTGTATGAGTTAACCTCTGCCCATCCTTGTCACAATAATTTTGATTCTTGGGTGGGACAAGTTCACTAGTGTACACCTCTACCTGATCAGAAAAGCTGCTTGTCCCCACCCCAAGGAGGAGACAAAGAGTCGGCGGCTGCATCATGTTTCTGGAGATCGAGACATATGTGGCACACCAATATACTTGTATGTATATATATATATATATATATATATATATATATATATTTACATTAATTTTGTAACTATAGGATTATATAAATTATAGTTGCATATTCCAAGTGCAAATAAGTAGTTCTAGCTAAGATTCCGACATCGCAAGATGCTTTTGCCTTTGGCATATATTATCTTCTTTGGACCACCCTCTAAAGAAGATTCATTATTGGACATGCGTCAAAAGAATATTTGAGCTAGAAATTGCAAACTAACGAGAGAATGGCCATGGAAAGTAATATAGTTTGTTTAGGAAATTGGTTCAAAATGACCATGCTCTCTTTGTATTTGAGAAAAAAAAGGTTACCCATTTTTTAATAGCTAGACACGCCCAGGCTAGAGTAACCATTGGAAGCAGTCCTTAATAATTTTTGATATATACAAATGTATGTATAGTAGATGATACAGTGATAATATTACATGGGATGATAACAGGCTACCTCCTAACAGGTATTATTTGATTGACGTATCGTGATTGGAAAATCGTAATCTAATCGTTGTGATGTTATTAGTATTGTCAACTAGTTGTGCCTTTAACACAGGTATGTTCACATCAGACATGGATTTTGTATAATCGATTGATTGTTTTCATGTCGGAAAGCAAATTAAAGTGAACATTATTAGAAGAAAACCATGTTCAAACCTGTATTTCGATGAGGACGGTGGAAAAGGCGTAGGCGAAAGCAATGTCACCGAGAGATTGAAAAGTCCTCCACACCTTCTCCGCCCCCGTTACATCCACGCCCACCGTCGCACCGGTTACCGTGGTCCTCGCCGGAGGACCACCACCTGCAAAACCCCCATCCCCACATATCCACCACCACCGTATATAAGCCCCACCACCCCTTTTTTGCAATAATACTAAAATGTTCACATCAACGAACATGTAACTCCATACCTGCAATTTTTGCCAAGGAGAGGCTAAGGCCAATGGTAGAGTAAGCAAAGGACATGATGGCTGCAACTATGGAGAGAAACCATAACTTGTGGAAGTTGGGTATTTGAGAAAGAAGAATTTGGAAGCTTGCAAAGATCATTATGAAGGGGTTGGTTGATGTGTAGCACTTGGCTTGATGGCCATGGCGATGGTAGCAGTTTGATTTGTAGATTGCACTGTAATTTCCAATGTAAAACATGATTGTTTAGTTCATGAATGGTACAACGAAGTAGTATTATTTATGCAGTGCTTTGTGGTAAGCTATAATATTTTCGATGTCGGGTAAACGAAGAATTAGAAGATAAAAACAATATATCACATAATTATATATGACAATTGGCTGGTTTTTAGGTTGATAAAATAAGCTTACACCATGCTTATAGAAGCTGTAATGGTGTAGCCAATTGTAATGCCTATGAGGTTTCCATACTGAGCTATTCCACACAACTGTATCTTGGTCCCTCCTGCAAAAACAATACATTATTTGTGAGGTTCAGATATATAAGCTTCACCACTTGTGCAACAGATTGACTTGCTCATTAATGAAGCTTAGGCATAGTTATTGAGACCGAGATCATCAGAACTAGTTGAACTGTCTCTTTTCTCTGTGTTTATTAGTGGGTGGCATAATCCATTTCAAACACTGCATGCAGCACTTAATTGCATTGAGCTATACCATCTTTCTCTATCTTACATCCATTTGCATGTTTCTAACTAGATGGTCACATAAGAAACAATATAGACAACAAAGGAACTAACATTTGATGCATTTGGGTCCTAAGCCTATATTTAGTATCAAGAAAAATACTCATCTATCTAAATTTTGTTATTTGTAATCACACAAAACTAGTTTAAGATTAATATTTTTATTATATATAAATATTGTTCCTGGTATGCAGAGTTACCTAAGTTGGCTCTAACAGCATCCATGTAAGTGTAGTTCCTCTTGCCGGTGACAGGGTCCGGCGACCTGTAGCAGTCTGCCAGCAAGGTGGACATGAACCAGGTGATGAGGGAGAAGACTATGAGCACCACCGGCCCGGCCACCCAGCCCAGTTGGGCAATTGCCCATGCCAATGAGAGCACCCCAGACCCTATCACTGCTGTTATTATATGTGCACTTGCAGTCCACAAAGTCCCTGCTCATAAAAAAGAAAACCCATTACAACATTCAAATAGTAGCTCAAAATTAAGAAAGCTAGCATGGTAATATGCTTATGGAAAGACATGAAATGCATGAAACCTGTTCTCTTCTCTCTTCCATCATCATCAACAGCTTCTCTGTCATTTTTGGGCATGGAGATCTCCATGGCTTTCTCGCTAGTCATATCCATTGTTGGTTTGTGTTCTCTCTTGATATGTCTCTTGTTCACTATGAGCTAGTATTTAAAAGAGAGAGAGAGGAGAGTGGTGGGCAACAGTGCAAGTGGGAAGTGCCAAAGTTAAATGCTTGCAGATGAGGAGAGAAGACATTCAGTGACCTTGGTTCATGTGAACCTACAAAAGTGGCTTCTGTCTGCCTTTGTTGGTTGGTATTGGATTGGCAGGCTCCATCTGTGTTGGATTTTGTGCCTTTTGGATTGTGAATATGGAGGGTCTTGGCTTGATGGTGTGCTTGTCTTAGAAGATAATAGAAGTTTAATTATGGTGTAGTTTTTATGGTATGGTTACAGGGATGAGTGTGATTATATACTTAATTCCTTCTTGCTTGGACATTATACAGTTTGTATAATGCATGTCTTGAAGTTTAGATTAAGCTTAATGATGTGCTTAATTTTTATCATGATCTACTTTGCATCTATCTGATCATTTATTCAACATAAAGTCGTTAATTTATCCAATAACAATAACGTTAATAATTAATGAATTTCATCTTGAATATGATTGGCAATAATAGCCAACAACTAATAGTACCAATTGAATAATACCTTAGCAACATGATTATAGTATTCAGTGTGACCAACTAAAAAGGAATAAATATTATACCTTATTGGTGGCACATGTATAGTGTATATACAGTATTAATCTTTCTCATTATTCATGATTAAGATGGTATACATTCTGTAGGTAGAATTTTTTCTTTTATCTGGTATACCAAGATCAGTTGTTAGCTCAATTATAAATCATCTTGCATATACTACAATTATAAGATCATTTGCACTAAATATCACATAATACTGATTTTGTTCATGGTATTTTCCTAATGTTTTTTTCTAGAGATATGCCAAATCAAGTGTGGACATCATCACTCTATAGTTGATACAAAATTGGTGGTCAACTCACTTCATAGGTAAAAGCTCACAAGTGGAGTTGTGAATCTTGTGATAAACAAATAAGGAAGGCCCACACTTTATGATTTTAGTGGCGCAACAAGAATGGTTTTCCTTAATTCATGGTATGGTTTGTCAAGGAGAAGAGGAAATTTGGCAAAGAAAATTTGTAATATTACCATCATTTGATCAACTAGTGTCCATGATCATTCACCTATGAAGTGGAATAACATTTTATTTCATGTCCACTCATTTTTTTCATTGAAAAGTGGTTTAACTTTCATGAATTAGAACAAATTTGATTTGAAATTGATGTAGTTTCTTAGTCTTATTAGATTATATTAAGTGTGATTTATTCATGTGAACTTTTCAAGATATAATTGGTCTTTGGTAGGAAGAGAATTTTTTAAATTGTCCACAAATTATTTATTTGACATATTTTTCTCAACCTTTTATCTAAAATACAAAAATATTTTATTTTATTTTTTATATTATATGGCTAAGTTACATTTTTATCGATAAGGCTCCTGTCTTGAATAATGTATTTAGAGTTTAATAATTTATCATAAGTTTGCATGATAGCATTTAAACCTAAAGCAAGTTTTTTAAAAAGTTTTATATACATGAACTATACAGCATATAATTTATATAAGTTATACTTTTTATTTCGAATAGTTTAGTGGATCTCACTACTAAAACATTACATAGGTAAATAAAAAAATTAGTAATAAGGATAATTATAAAATTTTAACTCAATCTAATACTTTTCATCTTGATTATAAAAAATATTGTAATAAAAATTAATTTCAAATATTTATTAACAAGCAGTCTTTATAAAATCTAAAACCAGATCATAATTATAATATAAAAATTTATCAACCTCCTACTTATCTATTATACTTTTATTATATATAAATATTATTTTGTAGGACCCAGCAAAAAAGGTTCAACTCAAATTTGTATCTCATGTAAGCTATATATATATATATATATATATATATATATATATATATATATATATAAAAGCAAAAGCCATACTAAATATTACATATAGAGTTTGTTATAGATATATAAATTGGAAATACGTACAACTTTTTTTAACAAGTACATAGAACCTCACAAGGGCAAACGTAAAACACATGGATCTTTCTGTAGTCACATCTATTGACTTTACAAACACTCAGACTTCTAATCAAGTAGCTAAGCTCAATATTATGCGGACATGATTCAAGGAAAAAAGGGAGGCCTAGAGACCAACGATATATACAGCGAGACCTGTGCCTGCTTTATTGAGATTTATACAATGATGGTGTTCTAATGGGGCATATAGCAGCTCAAGCTGTGGCCATAGTTGTAAAAATCGAATCGAAATCAGAATCGGTTTTCGAAGGAGTCAGAATCGGAATCGGAATCGGTTTAAATCGGATAGGAATCGGTTCAGTTGAATCGGCATGAATCGGTCCTATATAAAAATGTAAATTTAATCAAAATTAATGGGTTATTAGTATAGAATATGTCATTTTGATGTAATTTTTATTTTTTAATGTGTATTATATTTTATGATATTTTTTTAGATTTTTTTAAAATTATCTGGAGTTAGTTATTATTATTGACTCAAGTCGGAGTCGAGTCAACTTTTAATCACGAGAATGCCACTTATATTTCATACTTTTTCTCCCCCCGCCGCCCCGCTGCACCTGTCGCCCCTTGTCCCGCCCCGTCGTCACCCTCGCCGCCCTATTGCCCCATCGCTCCCTGCTCGCCTTCCGCCCCGCCGCGCCGCATTGAAGCCGCCCTGCCAGCTCGCCCCGCCCCGCCTCGCCGCCCCTGTCGCCTCCTTCGCCGCTCGCCCTCGCCGCCCCGTCCCACGCCGCCGTTGCCCCCAGCCCCGGCCCCCTCGCCGCCCGGTCGCCTGTCGCCGCCCCGTCGCCGGCCGGAATCGGCCGAGTCGAACCCGACCGATTCACATTATTTTTTAAATCGGATCGCCACCGATCCGATTTAAATCGGCCGATTCTGAGTGGAATCAGCTGAGTTATGCAACAGTGGCTCTGGCCTCACATTAAACAAGTTTTGAAGCCTGGATCAACGGTTAGGGAAGACAAGGTGACATCTCTTGACAGGTTTATTATAGATCTGAGGACAATTTGGGTTGGAAGAAACTTTGAATGATTAAGTTCAAAGAATTCTTTTGAGTTTTGGGTCTTTTGCCATGTGAAATAAAAACAAGGAGAAAGGTTAATTTTCTTTGATAATTGTTTGTAAAACCCAAGAATTGTGAATGACCAAATTGATGTTCAAGAGTCTCTTGAGAAGATTGGATGATGTTTTGAGCTTAAAATGAAACTTGAGTTATGTGTGGTTGAAAACCTATGGCTTTTCTGGTTCAATTAAGATTTAAGATTTAATTTTGCCACAAAACATTACATTTTGTTATTAACATTCAACACCAATCGGTTATTATTGGCCCAATTAGTATAAATTGATAGACTTAATTATTTTTAAATATAATTAATTAAATTAAAAATTTTAAAGTACATCTTTACTAATATACTGAATTTTATTCAAACAAGGATTGAATATAAAATTAACTTAACATATTGGGAGATTTATGTGGCCTACCACTTTTGGTTGAATTAGCATTTAGAACATATATATATATATATATATATATATATATATATATATATTCTCTTTGCATGCATGGCCGCTACAGATAGTTCTAATCTAATTAACTTGATTGTGATCAGTAGCAAATTCCCAACACATTCAATCACATAATATAGAAGTCTTGGACAAACTAGAACTGCCTCATTTTATGGGCCTATTAATTATTTACAACTCACTCCATAGATGAACAATAGAATAATGGCTAGTCCATAAAAAGTCGTCTATGATTAGGGGTGTAAACGAGCCGAGTTTGAGTGCTCGATGAGCTTTTGATTTATTATAAGTCGAACAGTTCGTCTAAAATTTATAGTGTTTGGGCTTTGCTCGTGTTCGGCTTGTTATGTTTTCGAGCCGAGCAAATGTTTATGTTTAGCTCGTGCTCAATTTATGTAAGGTCAAAATTTTTTTTCAATATTGTATAAGTTCAATATGACCTCAATAATATTGACGAACCGAAGCCGAGCCGAATATTTTTTTGAATTTGAACACATCAAGCTCGAGTTTCAAGCCAAGCCAAGCCAGACACTCCCTTAGTCCAAGCTCTGTTTATTATTCAATGAGCTATCCATTTCAAGACAAGTATTTTTTCGAGCACAAAATTAACAAACATGAGTTTAAACCAAATCGAGCTGATTATAAAATGTTCATAAGCAAGTTTGGCTTGTTTACACCCCTATCTACAATATATAATGAACCTTGATCCTTGCATACTATCATGCCTTATTCAATGTCCAAATTTTATAATCCTTCTTCAAAAGTTGTTCGCTTACAGTCTGTAAAGAATCTTCATGCCATGAGTTAGATCACATGCAACATTCTCATGTTTGTAAGCGCATTGTGCATACTTATTTATATTATGCAGGAAGAATTATCACACAATAACAAGAATTAAATTTAAAATACATCAGCACTTTATTAATAAAAGGAGAATCAAAAGTCGCATTCTTCTACAAAAACTATGCAATTTGACCAATAAAAAATAATAATAAATAAATTTAATCAATATAATTTATTTTCTCTTTCAATTAGAACTTATTTTTAAAATTGAAGTCTATTTTTAAGATATTATGTCATTACAATGTTTCTCATCTTTTAACGAGGGTGTATATTTAAAATTGGATTCTATCCCTAAAATATTAAATTATTATAATTTATCTAATTATTCAATGCGGGCCTATTCTTGTAAAATCAAAATTTATGATCTCTACTGCAGCAAGCAGCATTGCCCAGTACTTCATAAGCAGCTAGTATCAACTATCTACTCACCGTTTATTAACTACTAGCCAAGATGATATGCCTTGCACGACCAATATTACATATCATAGTTTTAATTTATTAGATAACTGATCTTATTGAACAATTAGATAAATTATAATACTAACCCCTTAGAGATAAATTCTAATTTTAAAGATAAACTAAATTATTTAAATGACGAGACAAATTATAATAATTTATTTATTTTAATTTTGTTGCATTTTGATCGAATAAAATTCTTATTTTCATTAAAGGCCATTTTTAAATTCCCTATTTGTTAATATAAGAGTAATATGCTGTCATTTCTTTACCTCCCTCCATAGCTTGGTTGTACTTGTTTTGCCATTTCTAGTGAGCTTTCCATGAGTGACTAGTAATAATGCTAGTTAATACCATCTTAAAAATCTAAACGTCTTGGTAATCTGTTTGAGTCTCATAGGAAGAAACAAAGAATACACTCTTTAATCTTATAGTTATTTCATTTCACGTAGAAAGTACTACGTATAGATAATTCATTGAACTTTTATAAATGTAGAAACATAAATACAAATGTATATAAACTATATAATATATGGATATATAGGTGTACCTGATATATATATATAAAGGCACCAGCCCCTTAGCCGTCCATCTCAATTGCACCAAACTTGCACCGTCCTAAGTCAGCCATGGACTCCATCTCTCTCCCATCACTCTCTTTGCTCCTCATGGTGCTCCTCTCCATGATCTGCTACCACCCCTGCCTCGCTGCCCGCCCCCTTGCTGTGGCCGACGATGGCAAAGCTACTCCGGCATATCATGAGCTTCAACCGCTCCACCCTTTCCTCGCCCGCCTTCCCCCATTCCGACGGTTTCCTCCATTGCCCATCTTCCCTCCGCATCTGCCCTTCCCCCGCATCCCTCACTTGCCACCGTTCCTGCCCTCTCCCTGCGTCCCCCGCCGGCCTTCGCCACCGCCTACACCAGGCCGGTGATGGAAAGATATATATTATTTAGTAGTCTATATATGATCTACCTACTTAGTGAAGTTCTAGTTTATATACAGTACTTCTTATCATCTATACGTAGAATTGTTAGAGGTAGATTGGAGAGTTTGATTATATAATCCATATGTGGTGCGTACTTATAATTATAAATAGAATGAAATGCTTTGCGTCGGAGTTTTTTGTTTGCGTAGTCAAGTAAATGCAGTTACGAAGTCATGCAAATATTGTATTTTTTTCCATGAGGTAATTAATTTCTAGCTATTTGGTGAATTGGTGCAATAAAGGTTGATCATATTGATCTTTTTCTTTGTTTTGCATAGTAGAATTTGATTGCATAAAAAGAAGCTAGGTCAATAATTATATGATCGCATGTATCATGCATGTCATTTATCTACTATTAATTATGTATAAAAAAAACTAATTAGGTAGAAGATTGACACAAGCATGATGCATCTACGTACACGACTTTGTAAAATTTTTGTACAAATGGGCATGACATTCACATAATTTTAAATAAGATTCACCGTTGAATTATAACATGATAAGTTTAATTTGTTTTAATCATTCTACATATAATATAATATCATGGCAGCTTACATTATTTCAATTGTTGAAATAAAATTCTGTGTACGTTATTAAAAACCGAAGGTAGCATAGTTATAAACAAATAAAGTTTGCTTGCAAAAAAAAAGACATACAAAATAGAGTTTAGTTTGTGCTCAATATATCCCAAGTCTCAACTCAACTCGTTATGCCGAACTGGACGACTCAACTCGCTCCAAATATGTCAATTTTCCGCCTTTGTACCCCATCCACGCCAATTCCCGTTGTTGGCGAGGACGAGCTCGCCGCCCTCCGACGCCGGCGACGGCTGTGGCCGCTGCGAGAGTCGGCCATTGATGGGAGTTCGAGGCCTCCACGCCCATTTGGAGTAATCAATTCCGAATGGATTTTGTCTGGTGGCCGTCGTCGTTCACAAGGCATTCGATCATGACCTCCGCTTCTTCTTCCCAAGTTCATTGAATCCAAGTCAACCTGCATGTCTTACTTGCATAAGTACATGATTCCTTGATGCCTTGAGGTTTACAAAGATTACTTGTATAATAATGTTTAGTTAAGGGAAGTAACTGCTAACTGATATCATGGGCTGTCCCTCCTTCGTAAGTCTACGAAATTGTGACCTTATTTTAAACAAAAATTAAGATTTTGTAGATTTAATTAATTGTAAAGAATAAGATGTTTTCTTTTTTGGTTTTTGGAGAAAAAAGGTCACGAGAGAAAAGAAAAATTGTCTTGATTAAAGAAAGATGAATGCTTTGTTGAAATTTATTTACGGTCGTCAATTGTAACCTCACAAGTTCTTAATATGTAATTCTTTTTTTTCTTTATCGTTAATACTAATTTTGTAAAAAGTACAATAAATTAGTATTAGGGAGTTTGTTCTCGTGTAGATCTTTTTTGTATCAAAGTTATAATATAATGAATTTGATTTGACCATTTGCCCTGTGATTTTTTCTCTAAATTTGGAGTTTTTCACGTAAAATTGGTTTGCTCATATTGAAAAGTTTTCTTTTGGGTTTGTGGTGTTTCTATATTTTGTTTGGTTTTCTAATCCTCTTTAGTTAAAATGAGGATTTTGTTTGGTTAATCCTAACAAGTGGTATTAGAGCGAGATTGCTTGGTTAATATTTCATGCCTGCTAGGTGTTCAACAAAATTTCTAAGAGCTTAGTTGGTGTGTTTGTGATTTATATTTTAACAAGATGGCTAATGAGAAACATGTTAAAATGATATCTCTTAAGGGGCCGAGTAACTGGCACTCTTGAAAAGGAAAAATAATTGATCATTTATATTATAAGGATTTGTATGAACTTATCACTTAGTTAAAAACTGGCAAAGGTGACTGATAAAGACTGAAATAAATTAGATAGGAAGGCTATGGCCTGTTTGAGATAATGGGTAGATGAAGTTATGTATCATCATATTTCTAAATTGACATCCTCAAAAGCAATATGGGATAAACTTCAAGAAGTTTATGAGAGGAATACTGTCGGCAACAAGACCCTTTTGGTAAGAAAATTAGTGGACTTGAGGTATAAGGATGGAAGTGATATAAGTGAGCAACCCAATAAGATGAAAAGTATTATTACTCAACTTGCCAGGATGAAGATGACTTTAAATGAGGAATGATAAGCTATTCTGTTTCTCAACACATTGAGCAATGCTACTGCTGATGAAAAACTAACAATGGACATGGTAACAAGTAGTTTATTGAATGAGGACGTGAGAAAAAAATCTCTATCAATTTCAGGGTCTTATGCATTAATGTCAAAGAAGGCAAGAGGTAGATCGAGAAAGAGAGACACAAACAGAAAGGACAAGAGTCGAGGAAGGTCTAAATCCATGAAGAACTTGAAGTGTTATTATTGTGACAAGATAGTCCATTTCAAGAAGGATTGTTGGAAGCTCAAGAAAGACTTGAAAAATAAGGACAACAAATATCAAGGAGAAACAAGTACTAATGTTGTACATAGGTCATTTCAAGAAGGATTGTTGGTGTAAAACCTACGATTCGAGTCAGGGTTTTATATTCAGAACCAGTCGGTTTGACCGTTATTTTCGAGTTGAGTCAATTTCAGAACACGTGTATTGAGCCGACGTCAGTCGCGTGTATCAGCAATGAGGGTCATGCGTATCCAAGTATATGATGATAACATCATGAACACAACAGAACAGAATGAGTTATCAGAATAAATGAGAGTATGCCACTTATGTTTTTTTATTATTTTGTTATATAGTGGATCGTAGAATTAGTTTTAGGCCGTTTACTGTGTTAGGATGTGTTACGGGCATTTTGGGTGGGTTGTTAATTATAAAGCATGTCATTATGATGTTTTGGTGTTTGTTTAATTTTATGGGATTTTTCCCAATTTTTTTTGGATTTAATACGACTTAGTTATTATTCTTAACTCGAGCTGGAGATGAGTCAAGTAATATTTACAAGTTTGCCACCAACCCTTTTCTTCCTCTCCCCCAACCTTTCCTTTCTTCTTCCCCAAACCCTTGCCGCACGCCGCCCACTGTGCATGCCGCTGCCACCGCGGTCGACGCCACCTTGCCACCAATCGGTGCCGCTAGGCATCGCCGTGCCACCCTGACTAGTCCCGGCCGTCGCCCAACCTCCACGATGCCGGAATCACCGTGCCTAGCGCCATAGTTGCGTCACCGATTCCGCTGCCGGCCACCGTTGCCGTCGCAATCAAGTGGTCGCCTCGGCACCCTCGATCGCCTAGCGACCTTTCCTTACCAGAGCGAAGGTCGTCACCGCGCAGGCCGGCCGAATGTAGTCACCCACCACCGACCCTCTATTTTAGCCATTTTCCGACAAGGCGCCACCTCCTCCGACCATGTTGACGCCATAGACACGTCGGGCTCACCGAGTCTGTAAAACCCGTGACTCGAGTCAGAGTTTTACGGGAGTGAACCAGTCGGTTCAACCGTCGGTTCGAGTCGAGTCAGCTTCATGGACCGCGAGCTGAGTTGAGGCCAGCTGTGAGTTATGAGCGATGAGAGTCATGTATGCTCAAGTGTACGATGATAACGCCTAAAAGAGGATGAAAAATGGGTTATCGAGTATATGGAGGTATGCAGTATTGATTGTTATTTTTATTTGATCGTAGAATATTTTTAGGGCCGAATGACGAGTTAGGACGCGTTTGATTATATTCGGGTCGATTATTAGTTATAGAGCATGTCATTTGGATGTTGTTGTGTTTGTTTTATTTTATGGGATTTTTCCATATTTTTCTAGATTTTTTTAGAATTTATTACGAACTAGTTATTATTTTGACTCGAGTAGGAATCGAGTCAATACTTATTTACGAAAATGCCATCGCACGCTACTTCTTCTTCCTCCGACCATTCTCACCCAAACCCTCGCCGCCGCCACTGCCGCGTGCCGCCGCCGCCGCCGACGCCGCACTGCCGCCAATCGACGCCGCCCCGCCCTGCCGTGAAGTCGCCGTGCTGCCACGACCCACCCCGGCCACTGCCTCGCCGCCACGACGCCGGATTTGCCCCACGAACCGCGACGCTCCGCCCGTCGATTCGCCGCCGTCCGGGCCGCGCCGCCGCCGCCGTGACCACCAGTACCACCCCCTTGACCTTGCCGACATTTCCCCCATCCTCTCGACCGCCGTCAAGGCCGGCCGGAGCCTCGATTGGAGAACGCCGCCGCCGCCAACCACTTTCGACGCCGCCGCCGACGGCCATCGCCGCCTCGGCTACCTTGTTTGACACCACCATTGGACCAAGCTCGTCGAGATGGTGCCGATAGACCCCCTGATTGCTCCGTCCCGAATCGTCGCCGGAAAACCGTCGGAATCCGCCGGAAAACCGCCGACACTCGCCGGAAAACCGCCGGAACCGCCGGAAAATTGGATTCGAGGGAAGTTCGTCGGATCATCCGCCGAACGCACCCGGTCCAATCTGATCGGACTTCGGACGCCGCTAGGTGCCGAATTCGAGTTTCGAGCCGCGAAACGGAAAATCGTAGCCGTCGCCGATTTTCGACGACGCGAGGTATAATTTATTTTAACTTAATTAATTGAAAGTATCGATTATTAGAATTTGCATGCTATGATTGATGAATTTTGCATTGTAATTACTTATATAAATGTGGATTTGATTTAGAATAAAATATGAAATTTGTGGAATTGTGTGGTGTTAAAAATAGAAGTTATTAAACTAATTAGGGTTATTAGGTAATGATCATGATCTAATGCAAACTAGCCTAAGTAGACTTGCTAGAATTGATATAAGTTAATGTGTGTTGCTTGATGAGTGATTGTGTTGATTGTGCGTGCATGCTATAGGATGTGTGATTCATCATGCGGGCGTTAGTTTTTAGCTTGATTGTGTAGGTACGGTGTAGGAGCTCGCCGCCTAGGCGCGTGGACCCGTTTGGAGCTTCTACCAGGTCCGTTTAGGACTCGTTCTCTGTTTTATGCTACTCTATTGAATATTTGATTTATCATGTGCGGGACGAGTTAAGTGGCGTTTTATCGGATCCCACTTAACTCGGGCCATTTAGCCAACAGTTTTATTTCGGATTAACAACCCTCGAGGATGAGATCCCTCGAGTTTGTTTTCGAACTTCAGATCCAGCTCACGATGCCTTCGGGCCTATTGTATAAATCCCAACCCAGGCCTATATATATATAGTTTTCGTGTTTTCGGTGAGAGATGGAATGAGGGTTACTTGCGGCCACGTCTTCAGATAGGGCGTGTGCCCGGAAGAGCGGGCTCTGGAGCTGGGGAGAACCCACTTCGTTCCCGAAGGATCCGGACAACTCCACCTTTGAGTTCCTCAAACCCGGAGAAGTGTGGAGGTTTACGGGTACTGCAATGCAGCGCATGTCTAGACTTGTGGTTCAAAGGGTACTGAAGGCGACTGCCTGAGAGTGCTCGGCCTTTGTGCTCAAGGCCAGGAGTAATATGGAAGGTGTAGAGGGCGGTAAGGAATGAAATTTGATGCGAGAAGCAATAGAGAAATGGCCAAGGTATGAGAATGAGAAAGATAGGGGGACGCTGTCGACCCGAGGGCGACGGCCCGACGACGACGGCTCCCGTATGTGCCCTGATGAGAGTTCTTGAGGAAGTATATGGTTTTGATTCAACAGGAGAGTTTGCTCTCCTGTGCCAGATTGATATTAGTTATTTTTCGGGCCGGTAACACTCGTTACTGACGGTTTTTCTATATATATGTAGGTGAGGAATGCGAGCGATGAAAGCTGTCGGGACTGCGGACGAGCAGCACAGAACCGCGCACACATGTACCTGCCGCGTGTAATGTATAATGATGGTTGTTTAATGCTGTGTGAATGATTATTACAATGTTTTTGTCTTGATGAATTGCCGGTTATGAAACGAACTGATAAATATGAATGAGTAGGGAGCCTTGGAGTTCAGACTCGGCTCGGGTAAAAACGAATGAGATAATGATTTAATGTCATAGTAGATTGTTATGTGTTATCGTATTTTCATAAAATCGTATATATTTTCTTTGGTTTCTCATTTGTCGTTTTGTCTTATTTTGCTTGGACATCATAACATGCATGTAGGACTCCGTTAGAACTCAATCATTCCCATTCATACATTTCATATTTGCATCTCCATCTTGAGACGCCGAGAGTAGATCCTGGTCGGCTTAACCGAATCTAGTAGATTAACGAATGGTTCGGTCGCCGGTGACATTTCCGGGTCGGTTCACGGGTGAGCCGAAACGGGGTGTTACAGAGTCGGTCCCAATGGTACCCAATACCATTGCTTTCCAGCCAGTAGATGCCGCCAGCAGTTGTGGCCGAAAAACCGCCGGAAGCTGCTGGAAAACCACCGAAACCCGCCGGAAAATCGGATTTGTTGGAATTCACTGAATCTTTCGAGGAGCTAATCTAGTCGAACCCGATCGAGCTTCGAACGCCGATGAGCGTCGAATTCGAGTTTTGAGATGCGTGATGAAACCCTAGCAGTCGCCAATTGTCGACGACGAGAGGTATAATTACCTCTGATTTGATTATTTAAAATTAGTGATTGTTAACACAACATGATAGGATTGATTGATTTGTATGATAAAAGTCTGAGCATGAAAGAAGTAATGATATGCATGATTTGATTGGCAATGGGTGAATGTAAGTGATCTAATGAGGTAGATTAAATCGGAGCATGATAAGGGATCATAACGTAATTTAGAAAAACACAATAATATTAGTATGAATAGGATGAGTTAGGATTATTCATATTTATGATTATTGATTGTTGATTGTGATGGATGACTATTATGTTGTGTGTTAATTATATGACGAGTTTGATGCATCATTTAGTTAGCGGGAGTTAGTATTTAGTTTTGATGTGTAGGTACGGAGTAGGAGCTCGCTGCCTAGGCACGATGACACACTTGGAGATTCTACCAGGTCTGTTTAGGACTCGTCTCTATTTTACGCTCTTTTCTATTATATGTTTATTTTATTATTTGCAGGATGGGTTAAGTGGCGTTTTATTGGATCCCACTTAACTCAGGTCATTTAACCGAACAGTTTTCCGGATTAATAACCCTCGAGGATGATTTCGAAAACAAGATCTACCACAAGTTGCCTTCGGGCCTATTATATAAATCCCTACCCAGCCCTATATATATGTAGTTTTCGCGTTTTTAGTGAGACGAGAGATGGAGAAACTGACTGTACGTACTATGAGCAGATGTCGTGACAGTCAAAGCGGGCTCTGGATTAGTACTAGCAGACTGTTCCATTCCCGAGGGATCCTAACAACTCCGTGTTTGAGTTCCTCACTCCCGGAGAACGTGGAGGTTTACGGGTACTGTTTAGTACATCGTATGTCTGGACTTGTGGTACAAAGGGTACTAAAGGCAACTGCCTGAGAGTACTCGGCCTTCATGCTCAAGGCCAAGAGAAATATGGAGGTTAGGAGAGAGCTTAGGATTTGAGACCAGAAAATGAAGTAAGAAAATGTCAAGAGCAACATCAACAGCAGCAGATCAGTAAGTTCGGGATGCTACCGGGTCTGCAGCCCAGTGGCTCCTTAGTAGTGCCCTTCAGAGTGTTCATGTGGAGTATATGATGTTTTTCTTTCATATGAGAGTTTGCTCTCATAGCCAGCTTGTTATAGTTATTTTATTTTCCAGACCAGTAACACTTGTTACTGACATGTTTTTATACTACATGTAGGTAATAATCACGAGTTGGAGGAGTCAGCTTGGACGGAGGAACACTGTTGTTGTTTGCACACATGCCAGTCGATAGAGTGGTTAATATTTTATTTATGATGTTATTATATTGTGAATGATGTGAAATGTTAAGATATGATAGGATATGATTAAATGCAAGGAGATGACGTTATGACATGATGAAAAGCTAAGACATGATAACAAGAGGTGAAATGTGATCAGAGCGCGTAGTGGAAGCATTGTGGGTTGAGACCCAAGTTTCAAAATGAGTTACAGCGTGCTAGATCTTGTATGAATGAAATTGTTTGATATATGGTTATATATATTTGCGTATGTATATTTGACAGGGTGGCCCCTAATTGCATTTTCAAGGGAAATTATGTCCGTTATATTTCAAAATTTTTATTAATTTTTATCGGGATTGTATTGGTGTGTACTTTGATTTGTATGTCATTCATGTAGTACCATGTTAGGGTTTGTGCATTCATCAATGCATTGCGAGTTGTATCTTCATCTTAAGACGTCGAGATTGGATCTGCATGAGTTAGGTTTGGGTTAGTCGGCCTAACCGGGGCCTGTAACATGCCGGGTTGGTTCACAAGCGTGAACCGGATTTGGGGTGTTACAGTTGGAAGCTCAAGAAAGACTTGAAAAATAAGGACAACAAGGATCAAGGAGAAATGAATATTAATGTTGTATATGATGATATAGTGATTCTTTCTGATTGTTTGATGGCTGATTGTGATGCTAGTTGGGTAGTTGACTTGAGAGCATCATTCTATGCAACTCCAAGCAAAAATTTCTTAGCAACTTATGAACCTTCAGATTTGGGTATAGTGAAGATGAGAAATAGTGATACATTCAAAATTGTGGGACTTGGAGATATGCATATAGTAACAAATATGGGTTATAAATTGGAACTTAAAAATGTCAGACATATTCTAGATTTGAGAATGAGTTTGTTGTCAACTGGAGTGCTTGATGATGAAGGATTTGGTTCACAATTCGCACAAGGTATGTAGAAACTTGTGAAAGGTTCTCTTATTATTGCTAAAGAGAAGAAGTGTTGTAGTTTGTATAAGACTGAGACGAGTCTAGTTCGAGGGAGGTTAATATCTCCTCACTTGATTCCATTGCTGATTTGTGGCACTATCGATTGGGACACATGAGTGAGAAGGGACTAGAGACGTTGAAGAAGCTAAATCTCCTCTCCAAAGTCAAGGACATAAAAATTAGTCATTGTGACCATTGTGTGATGGGCAAACAACATAGAACATCATTTACAAGCACAAGTACAAAGAAGTTAGAAGTTCTTGAGTTGGTACACTATCATGTGTGTGGGCCTATGGTGGTAAAATTTCTTGGTGGTTTTATTTATTTTGTCATTTTTATTGATGATACTTCTAGGAAGGTGTGGGCTTATGGCATGAAAAATAAAAGTGATGTTTTTAACATCTTTAAGAATTTTCATGTATTAGTTGAAAGAGAAACCGGTAAACTCTTAAAATGCCTTAGAAGCGATAATGGTGATGAATATTATTCTGTTGAGTTTGATGAATATTGTAGCAAACATGAAATTAGGCATGAGAAAAAGGTTCCTTATACTCCTTAATATAATGGAGTGGTTGAAAAAATGAACAAGACTATCTTTGAGAGGATTAGAAGTATGTTGTCTTCAGCTAAGTTGCCTAAAAGCTTCTGAGGTGAGGCCATGAGCATAGCTTGTTATTTGATCAATCAGATCTCCCACACATGCCCTGGAAAATGACATACCAGAAAGGGTTTGAAGTGATAAAAATGTCAGTTATTCTTGTTTGAGAGTATTTTCTTGTAAGGCCTTTTTACATGTGCTCAAGGAATAAAGAGCTAAGTTTGACTCTAGAGCCGTGGAATATATTTTTGTAGGATATGGTGTTGATAAGTTTGGTTACAAACTTTGGGATCGAAAGAATAGAAAACTGATTCAAAGTAGAGATGCAGTTTTTAGGGAGGATTAAACAGTTGAGGACTTTGGCAAGGAAGAATTTCCTCAAACAAAATCTCAGGAAAACTTGGAAAAGATAAAAGAACCTTCAACCTCAACTAGAAGTGAAAAGGAGGCTGAGGATGACACAATTATTCCCCCACCTAGTGATGATAAAGGTGAGGATGAGGTGACTGATGATATTTCTAATGAGTTTATTAATGATGTTGGACAAGAATAGACAGATTCTGATCAAGGGCAGCCAACAAATGTGAGGAGATCAGCTCATGAACCAGTTCCATCAACAAGCTATCCATCATCAAAATATGTGAAAATCACTAAATATGGAGAGCCAAAAATTTCAGCGAGGTCAAAGCTCATGTAGAAAAAGAGAAGTGGTTGAAGGTAATGCAAGATGAGATGAAATCTTTACATGATATCCACACCTATGAGTTGGTGGATCTTCCTAAGGGGAAGAGAATATTAAAGAACAAATGGGTCTACTGGATCAAAAATAAAGAAAACAACACACAACCAAGGTATAAGGCAAGGTTGGTGGTGAAGGGCTTCAGATAGAAGAAAGGTATTGATTTCGATGAATGTTTTTCTCTTGTTGTTAAAATATTTCTATTAAAATTATTCTAGCTTTGCCTACAAGTTTGGAATTGGAAGTTGAATAGTTAGATGTGAAGACGGCCTCTTTCACGGTGATCTTAAGGAAACCATATACATGGAGCAACGAGAGGGTTTTAAAGTCAAAGGAAAGGAACAAATGGTATGCAAACTGAAAAAGAGTTTGTATGGTTTTAAACAAGCTCCTAGACAGTGGTGCAAAAAATTTGATTCTTTTATAGAAAAGAATGGGTACAAGAAGTTTGTTTCTGATCACTGTGTGTTCATCAAGAGGTTTGATGATAGTAACTTTATTTTTTGTTGCTTTATGCAGATGACATGTTAATTGTAGGACATGATGGAGCCAATATTGCAAGTTTAAAAAAGAACTCGAATAAATTCTTTGCAATGAAGGATTTGGCATCGGCAAAGCAAATCTTGGGAATGTCTATTCGGCGTGATAGGGGAGCTAGAAAGCTTTGGGTGTCACAGGAAAAGTACATAGAAAAAGTACTTGAAAAATTCAACATGAAAGATGCAAAGCCGATTGAAGTACCTTTTGGGGGTCACTTTAAGTTGAAAAAAAGCGACTTAAGTGAAATAGAGATGAAGGAAATGACAAAGGTTCCTTATGCCTTTGTGGTTAATAGTTTTATGTATGCTATAGTTTGTATAAGGCCAGACATAGTATATGCAGTTAGAATGGTTAGCAGACATTTAGCAAATCTGAGCAAAGAGTATTGGCAAACAGTTAAATGGATAATGAGGTACTTGAGAGGTACATCCAACATGTATTTGTGTTTTGGAAATGATAAACCTTTATTGGTTAGCTATACTGATGCAGACATGGCAGGTGACTTGGAGATAAGATGGTTAACATCTGGGTTTCTGCTAATTTTGCTAATGGGGTTGTGTGTTGGCAGTCTAGGTTGCAAAAGTGTGTTGCATTGTCTACAACCGAAGCCAAATTTATTGCTACTACAGAAGCTTGCAAGGAGATGCTATGGTCGAGGAGATTTTTGAATGAAATTGGTGTTAAACAGGAGAGATACATTGTACACTGTGATAGCCAGAGTGCAATTCACCTAAGTAAGAATTCAAGTTTTCATTCAAGGAGCAAACATATTGATGTAAGATAACACTGGATAAGAGATGTGTTGGAAAGTAAATCTCTTGAACTAATAAAAATCATACTCAAAGAAATATTTCAGATATGATGACTAAAGTTGTGTCAAAGGAAAAACATGTTTATTGCAGAAATGGAGCAGCATGAATGGAACTTCCCATGCTGGCTAGAGGTATTTTATGGAGTCGGGAAGGGGAGTTTTGCTGGGTTGTCCCTCCTATGTAAATACATGAAATTACAACCCTATTTTGGGAAAAAAACCAAGATATCACTAGATTTGGTTAGTTGAAAGGAATAAAAGCAACGCCAGACATTTTCTTCTTTGGTTTTTGATTTTTGGAGAAAAAGGGCCACATGAGAAGAAAGAAAAATTGTGTGGATTGAAAAAAGATGAATGTTTTGTTAAAATTCACTTGCAATCGTCAATAGTAACCTCGCCAAGGTCTTAATCTATAATTCTCTATTATCTTTCTTTGTCCTTAATACCAATTTTATAGAAAGTACAGTAAATTATTATTGGGGAGTTTGTTCTCCTGTGGATCTCTTCTATATCAAAGTTGTGATATTGTGAATTTAATCTGACCATTTGCCCTGTAGCTTTTTCCCCAAATTTGGGGTTTTCCACGTAAAATTAGTTTGTCCATATTGAAAAGCATTTCTTTATGGGTTTGTGGTGTGTCTATTTTATTTGGTATTTTCATCCTCTTCAGTTGAAATGAGGATTTTGTTTGGTTAATCCAACAGATATGTCATAGTTATACAGAAAAAATGGATTTTCAAATAGTTATTGGGGTTTTTTTCTTTTTTCTTTTTAATTTTGGTGTTTTACTGTATGAATATAGGTAACTCATTTTGTTCTTGCATATGTTTGATTTAGGTAGTTGGAATTCTTGGCCAACAATTTGCAGCTATGGATTGCAGCTTGCCAAAGGATTCCTTGTTTCTAGGTTTTGATAGTTCCACACAGTAAGTTTGTGTTTATTTTCTTTCAACTGCATTCTTTGTTTCCTTTTTTTTTTTGGATGAGGGGTTCATCAATAGACTTAGTGATTTTCAGTGTTTTTCTTATCTTCTCTTTGATGTCCTTATTTTTCTGCTTAAACCAAGTTTAGAGTTCTCTATACGTCTTCCTGTTGTAAGTGATGTCTGTTGTTCATGTGCTGATTTTGTAGATTGTCTTTTTATTAACATTCTGATAATTCTTTACTTGATTGATTATTGATCTCTGGATAGAGAGATTGACATTGAAACTGTTGTTTGCATATTTTTTTCATTCTCAAGTTTATGAGTACAGGACTCTCTTTAGAATTTATGTATTCCAAGTTACAAGAATTAGCTGCTTTAATTTCTTGAATTTCTCATTGTAGAAACTTTAATATGGAGTGACGTTGAAGATAAGCGAAATAAACTTCGGTCATTCTTGTAACTCAATTGGAAAGTGATATAGTTCTGTTTTGATGTTGCAGATCTTTAAAAGCAACTGTGTTGAATTCCAGCTTTAATGTTGTTGCCTCAGAGATTGTTCATTTTGACACTCACTTGCCTCACTACAAGACTAAAGACGGAGTTTACAGAGATCCCAAGATAAATGGCAGAATCGTCTCACCAACCATAATGTGGATTGAAGCTTTAGAACTCATTCTGGAAAAATTCGTTCTATCCAAGTTGGATTTTGGAAAAATTATAGCTGTCTCTGGTAGTGGCCAACAACATGGTAGTTTATATTGGAAAAAAGGAAGTTCTGAAATATTGACTTCCTTAAATCCTTATGAGCCACGAGCAGAAGCTTTTTCAACAAAAGATTCACCAATATGGATGGACAGCAGTACCACATCTCAGCGCAGGGAGATAGAGAGAGCTGGAGGTGGTGCATTGGAATTGTCAAAGCTAACTGGCTCACGTGCATATGAAAGATTCACTGGTTCACAGATTAGAAAGATATTTGAAATGAGTAGGGATGTGTATGTGGATACTGAAAGAATATCTCTTGTTAGTTCCTTCATGGCATCTCTTTTCATTGGCAACTATGCCAGCATTGATGATGCAGATGGAGCAGGAGCGAATTTGATGGGCCTGAGACGGCGAACTTGGTCCAAGATTGCTTTGGAGGTTTGTACCTTATAGTTACGTATCTAATTTTGGCTTTCTTTTAATAATTCAAATCTATTTTTTGGCCACTGCCCCATGTTTAGAAGAAAAACTAGGAAAGAGTGCCCCTGCTCATGCGGTTGCTGGACTGATTTCTACCTACTTTGTTGAGAGGTTAGTTTTGCAGTTTTCTTCTTTTTTAATGATTTTCTCGCCCAAACTTAAGGGGAATTATGTAGTATTTCTATTGTGTAAATTGTAGGAGTTCCCTTTTTAATTGATTGAATACTGCTTAGTTATTCAGTTGTCTGGAGACAACCCTAACATCTTAGCTGGTATTCATAGATGATTTTTCCCTACATTATATCATGTTTATCTTTTAATTAATTGTTGCTGAATGGTGCTATCCTGGATGTCATGATGGAAATCAAAAGCCCGTATGAAGACACACTAGTAGGTTGGCGTTTGTGGCAGGACCTTTTAGCAGCTGGCAACTGGCATTGTGCCTGGTTGTGGGAAATAACCAACACGCTTTTGTTTTCCCTGAAAATATCTACCTTTAACCAATGCCGAAATTCAACTAGACCACTGGAAGACCGTTAAAAGTGTTGCGAAATGAGCAATTTAAGAAAATAATGGGATTTGTGGCTAAAGTCTGGCGAAGCAACAAGTTTGACTGATGATAACGAGGTTGATGAATGCAATAGCTCTAACAGCCCGTTTTTATGGGTAGAAATCAAACAAACCTAAAGATTCACCTTCTTTTTGAGTGGAAGTAATATTACCAAATGAAAATAAGTCCTAATAAAACGGATTCCTGACAAGGAGAATTCTATCAACTATCATAGACTTAGAGAATTCGTTTGGCACTTGTCACACAATTATAGTTTTGAACCCATAATGCAAAGATTCATGCCAGGAGTGCTCTGCCTAGTTTTTAACTGTTTGTGTCCATCTTTTGATCAATGCTTCTTTTCATGTTCTAAGCAAATACTAGTGTGGCCTATAAAATAAGTGATTGGCTTTGTGCTACAGATCCATGAAGCTGTTGTTTCTTCTTGCATGCTGGTGCAAATTGTGTAATGGAGGATTCATGTCCCTAAATCTAATCATTTGGAACTTATTATGAAAAATGATAATCATGGCTTTGTCATTTAAAAGAGGTTCCCTGTTAATGCGGTCACAGGAAACAGTTCTTCTAATCAATGCATAGAAAAGTAAATGAGAGAATTTTTACAGCACATAACGGGGTTTATAAATGACCAAGAAAATTTTCTTTGAAAATTATGCATCTGGCATGGCAAGCAATCTTGGTACAAAACTACTTTATTTTCCCGTTTGTGTCATTTTAGCTGTTTATGATCTTATATCTTCTTTTATCGTTTCTTGCTTAACATGTACTTATCTTTATAGGATTAACCCTCAACACTCCAGGAGATCTTGCTATTGGTCTTGGCACTAGTGACACTGTAAGATTACACATGTACTCTTCTTATGTTTTTTTATGCTAGTCTATGGAACGTTGCATCCAGAAGGAAGGCTGACCTTGTCCTAGTGGTGATTATGAAGAGGATAACTTTAAATTTATTATTGAAGACTGAGTTGAACTTCACCTTAGTTCTTATTCTCAACTGAAACTTGAAAACTGAACCTATGTTGGTAGGTCATTGGTTATGCTTTTAAAAAGACCAAAATGAGGTGATTATAAATCTTTTATTGTTTGCTTTGTCAGGTTTTGAGTATAACAGTAATTCACAACCTGCACTAAAAGTCATGTTTGAGGTGATTACAATTTTTTTATCGTTAACTTTGTCAGGTTTTGGGCATAACCAGTAATCCCCAACCTGCACTAGAAGCTCATGTTTTCGCAAACCCGGTCAATCCTCAGTGTTACATGGTTATGTTATGCTACAAAAATGGTTCTCTGACTCGAGAAGGTAGAGTGGAAGGGTTCTGTTCCTACTTTTGTATGAATAGGTTGTATTTCTTTGGCATTTCACTTATCGGTTTTCATGCCTTTTCAATTTAAACAAGACGAGGCTTTTAAAGTACACAACTTTATCTCCCTTCTGGTGATAGATGTGAGAAACAAAAGCGCACAACAATCCTGGGATGTTTTTAACACGTTATTGGAGGGAACTCCTCCATTGAATGGTTCGTAGATTTTGCTTTTGAAATGCATGTGTTTACTGTTACGGGTTAATTTCCAGTATTTGTAATATTTATGCTTATGTTGTAAGTTGTAACATCTTCCAAGTGGGAAGTTAGGGTTCTACTATCGAGATCATGAAATTCTACCTCCTCTTCCAGGTTTTCCAGAAACTTGCATCATCACTTGTTTCCCAATTTCAGCACTAACACAATATTAATTTTTACTAATTTTTTCTTGTTGATTGGAGTAGTTGGCTTCCATCGGCATGTACTTGACAACTTGAGTGAGAAATCTGTAAATGAAACACAAGTGCATGAAGTGAAGGATTTTGATGCCCCTTCAGAGGTTAGTAAATATGATGATGCTTGAATCTCTCTATGCCCTTTAATATGTCTCATGTATTGTCTTTTTGTTGGGCACTGAAAAAGTCCACTTGAAACTTGATGTTTTGATGTTCTTAAAGGTGAGAGCTATTATTGAAGGCCAGTTTCTTTCCATGCGAGCTCTGGACATGCCTTCCGAAACGGATTGCTGGTACATGTCTGCTAATAGCATTCTGAAAGTGATGCAAATGTTTGGATGATGTTTATACAGTTGGCCGTACGGACTGATTTTACAGAAAACTCTAGTACATAAAAACCTTTCTATAGCAGACTTTACTGTCATAATCAGAAAGCTGCGAACTACAACATCAGAAAGTGTGGCTAGATATCCGTTGTTATACAGATTCAGCTTGACCTTAGAGTGACAGCTCCTAAGAGCTGCTCACAGGTGCGTATGCAACAAGAAGGGTAGTTGTATTCCGATATCTCTCAAGTATGAAGGCAAATTAGAGCTATCAGCTTTGGGATGTAAGCTCGCCGCGCCAGCCATAGACAAGGAACTGCTTTCAATGTACACCTCACTGCTTTAAAAAAGAGTGGAAATTGAGGATCGTTTAGCAAGAGAGTTAGGTTGTGTATGAAGTGCAAAATGAATGACACATATTTCTTTGTTTTTTTTTAATAAAATGGGAGCGAAGTTTTTGGGTTTCCTCTATGTAGGTCCTTACCATCTTTGATCCGTCTTGCACTGAGAAGGTGGAATTTGTACATTTTTTCTTGCACTTGCAGTATTTACAAAACAAAGGTAAGTTATCTTCTGCTTGATCTTATTGTTTGAACAATTTATCTTATTCACCTGGTCAAGACCTATGTTTCCCCCCCCAAAGTTGGCCACAGCTCAAAACATTAAGATAGCTCCAATTCCAGTAGACTGGTTCTTGCTGGCTGGCAACATTCCACCCACCTTTTGACTGAAATGGCTGCTGGGTCTTATGAATCATCTTTCAATATTTGCTGGTAGTGTAATTAATCCTTCTGACGACAGGGAAGGTTGCTAAATTATGTGCAAGGTTTGGACATATGAAGAAGATATATGGTCAAAAAGGAGAAGAAAGCCTCTAGAAAGTGGCTTTGACAGGCAGGTTGAATCCATTTTTTGGTATCATCTTGTTGTCACAAGATCGAAGTAAGAATGATCCATCTACAAAAAGCCAACTAATCATGTAAAATAGTGATGTTTCTTTCCGATTTCCGATAGATATACAAGTATATAACCATATTACACGTGTTACGGCCTTTTCAAAATTGTATATATTAACATGGCCGACCACAAATATCAAGAATAGAATCAATTAATATTAGGTGTGACAATCAATCAGTAATAGAAATAGACAAATACAAAAGGCCAAAGACCGGCGCTAACAAATAACAATACAAGTTATATTGGGTGTGATTTCAACAAGGAAGCTGTTTGTGAAGAATTTGACGACATGCTGCTGTTTGTATTGCCCACACTGGAAGAAGTCCGGCTACTCTGTTCCCCCTCCGACCTTGTCAATCTGCCCGACGTCGTTGATGAGTAGGTGAAGTTAAGCAGCAGTGCCGGCGGTGGTGGAAAGTACATTGGCACCGGCATCTTCACCTGCAAACTGGGCAGCCGTGCCTGAAAATTAAGAACACTAATCACCTGTCTCACTGAGGGCCTCAAATTTTAATCAGGATGTGCACACCATAGTCCCACAACCATCAATCTTTCTACCTGTTTTTCATCATAGTCCAACCCTAATCTCCCATCAATGGCTTCAAAAACAGAACCTTTACCATGTAGATCCCACACCCACTCAACCATCCTAATCATAGCAAGCTCCTCCCTGGTTCCACTGGCTTCCTCCCGCAAGCAATCTCCAATGCAACAACCCCAAAACTATAAACATCAGACTCCCTACCTGCTTTACCAGTTGTAACACATTTTGGTGCCATGTACCCCATGGTCCCTGCCAGGACTGTGGTTTGTGAGCCAAGTTCATGGTCCACCAATCTTGCCAATCCAAAATCACCAAGTTTGGCATTGAACCCAGAATCCAACATCACATTACTTGATTTTGTTGGCGTGCCAGCCCAATTGGTGGGCCTGGGCTTTAGTGGGTTGTAAGCCCACTAATTAATCATTAGGGTTTGCTTTTAAAGAGAAGCAAGCATCAAGAAAATGAGAGGAGGCAGCAAACGTCAAGAGAAAGAGAGAGGCGGCAAGAGAAAGAGAGAGAGAAGGATGGTTTTGGGTGAGTAAATCAAGTCTGTTGTGGATGAAACTTCAGATGTTGGTTCATAGCGACGTGCTCATCGTTTCTACCGGTACCGTTTTCTCTGTTCGTCGTCTCTAGATATCCATTCAGGTATTTCCACCTTTTTTGGTGAGAGTTATTATTCTCTTGTATCCACCTAGCCTGTTAGGTGATGATTGAGACTTGTTGCTGATACCCATTATTATTATTTGTGATAATGGAAGTTTAAGCGGCCTGATCGGGTCCCGTGGTTTTTTACCCATTTGGGTTTTCCACGCTAAAAATCTTGCATGTCGTTTTTCGTTTGATTGTTTGTTTACTATCGTTCTTGTGATTGTGTTTGGATATCTGTTTGGTTTGGACTTGGTGCTAAATTCAGATAAAAAGTCGCATTCCGCTTTGGTGGCTTTTTTATCTACAAAGTGGTATCAGAGCGAGGTTGTAGTCCTTGTGCCTAGTTCAAATCATGGAGGGTAACACAAGTCGGATGGTAACGTTGAATGGCTCCAACTACCATGTGTGGAAAGGGAAGATGGAGGATCTTCTTTATGTGAAGGATTATTATTTGCCTGTGTTCGCTGGAGCGAAGCCGGCTGATAAGTCGGACGTCGAATGGGAATTAGTTCATCGCCAGGTGTGTGGCTATATTCGACAGTGGGTAGATGATAACGTCCTCAACCACGTCAGTGAAGAAAAGAATGCAAAGAGCTTATGGAATAAGCTCGAGGAGTTGTACGCTCGGAAGACCGGCAACAACAAGCTGTACTTGATCAAGCAGCTTCTTGGTTTGAAGTACCAGAATGGGAAAGCGATGACAGACCACTTGAACACATTCCAGGGGATCATCAATCAGTTAGCTGGAATGAAAATCAAGTTTGATACAGAGGTTCAAGGGTTGATGCTTCTTGGTACTTTACCGGACTCGTGGGAGACATTCAGAATGTCGTTATCGAACTCGGCTCCAGATGGTGTGTTGGAGATGGATGTAGTCAAGAGCAGTGTTTTGAACGAAGAGATGAGAAGAAAGTCGACAGGGTCCTCTTCACAGTCAGATGTCTTGGTCACTGACAACAGGGGGAGGAGTCAGAGTAAGGGTCCGAAAGATAGAAGCCGAAGTAAGAGCAAGACCGGCAGGTACGCCAATATTGAGTGTCATCACTGCGGCAAGAAGGGCCACATCAAGAGATTTTGTCGCAAGTTTCTTAGGGAGAACAAAAATGACAAGGGAAAAGAGAAGGATACCGGTGATGGGGAAAAAGAAGACAAGGTCGTGACAGCAGCCACAGATGAGTTCCTAGTGATGTATGATGCCGATACCGTTAATGTCGCTTGTCAGGAGACCCGTTGGGTGATCGATAGCGGTGCTTCGATTCATGCTACTTCGCGGAGGGATTTCTTTACATCCTACACTCCCGGTGACTGTGGAAGTGTTAGGATGGGTAACGATGGCGTTGTCAAGGCCATTGGTATGGGAGATGTGCACTTGGAGACCGAGAGCGGCAGCACCTTGGTCTTGAAAGGTGTAAAGCACATCCCCGACATCCGCATGAATTTGATCTCCACTGGCAAGCTCGACGACGAAGGGTATAGTAGCACTTTTTGTGACGGGAAGTGGAAACTCACCAAAGGCTCTCTGATTGTGGCGAGAGGACAGAAGTGTTCCTCACTATACGTGATGAATGTGAAGATCGCGGCTTCCACGATTAATACGGTGGATGATGAAGGCATTGCAGAACTCTGGCACAACCGGCTTAGCCATATGAGCGAGAAAGGCCTAATGGTGTTGGCCAAGAAGAATCTCCTCTCAGGTATGAAGAATGGTTGTTTGAAGCGCTGTGTTCATTGCTTAGCAGGTAAGCAAACGAGAGTTTCCTTCAAGAGAGTTCCCCACCCTCGCAAGCCGGGTATTCTGGATATGGTTCATTCTGATGTGTGTGGTCCGATGAAGACGAGAACACTTAGTGGTGCCTTGTACTTTGTGACTTTTATCGATGATCATTCAAGGAAGATTTGGGTGTACATGTTGAAGTCAAAAGATCAAGTTGTAGACGTCTTCAAACAGTTTCATGCCCGCGTGGAAAGATGTACAGGTGTGAAGCTCAAGTGTATCCGAACAGATAATGGAGGGGAGTATTGCGGCCCGTTTGATGAGTATTGTAGGCAACAGGGCATTCGACATCAAAAGACACCTCCAAAGACTCCTCAGTTGAATGGCTTAGCTGAGAGGATGAACCGAACACTAGTTGAGAGAGTGAGATGTTTGCTTTCACAGTCACAGTTGCCGAGGTGCTTCTGGGGTGAAGCTTTGAGTACAGTGGTACATGTTTTGAATCTCACACCGTGTGTTCCGTTAGGTTTTGAGGTTCCGGATAGGATGTGGTCGGGAAAGGAAGCTTCGTACAGTCATCTGCGTGTCTTTGGTTGTAAGGCCTTTGTTCACATTCCGAAAGATGAGCGATCGAAGCTCGATGTGAAGACAAGGCCGTGTGTGTTCATCGGTTATGGTCTCGATGAGTTTGGTTATAGGTTCTACGACCCGGTGCAGAGAAAGCTTGTCAGAAGCCGAGATGCAGTGTTCGTGGAAGACCATGGTATCAAAGACATTGATAAGGCGGAGATGGAAAGAGCAGTACAGCGACGATCT